>OVBX01002621.1:0-19533 GCA_900406325.1 Erucastrum elatum | reverse complement strand
GACAAAGAAGAATAGACCTTTCCACAGGCAAGGTCTAGAACAGCATCGTCACGACGAGCATAAAGCTGGATCAACACACTTTTAATCTGTTTTGTTTTTTTGCAAAGAAGAAGTAATCAATATCATCATTGAAACAACAAGTGTAAAAAGAGATGTTAAAGAGTGAGTCAAGCAAACCCAGTTGTTGAGTTTCTTCAAATGGATGATGGGACTAGCTTCTCTCTCTTCCAAAGTTTGGTTGGTTCTTCGACTGTAATGATCAGCTACTTTCCTCGCAAACTTCTTTGTGCTCTCCTCTTCATCATACTCTGAATCACCTCCTCCTGTATGTCCTCATAAAAAAAAAAGAATCCGACTTTAAGCTTTACAATTATCAAGCAAATGATCCCAAAAGTACTAAAACTGAAACAAGACAGCAAAACACAACCTACAAGATGCTAAAATTTGTTCCTTTTAATTGAATTAAAGAGTAGGGAGGAAGAAGAAGAAGGAAACCTTGAGGGTTGGATTTGAATCTGGAGGAAGGAGGAGGAGGAGGAGTAGAGCTGGACGGAGATTGTGAGAATCCTCGTTTCATTACAAAGCAAATCTAAATCCCGTTCGAATATCTTAACTTAGCTACTGGTTTGATTCTTCGATTCAATTATTAACAAAACCCGAGAAAGAAGACGAGAGAGAGAGGAGATGGTTCGATTTGATTCAATTGAGTTTTGTTTCTTCGTCAAGCAAAATTGGTTTATAAAGTGTCTTGTTTATGGTCGGTTGATAAGAGAGTCAGAAAACTCAAATCCTGCTTACTTGCGGCTGCGGCCTTTTTTCATTTGGGCTCTTCTCTTCTGAGTTCTGGTGGCATTAAAAAAAAAAGATGTGGTTACAAAAATGGAAAAAAAACATTGCGATTCACAATCTCTGGTTTCGTAGACCAGCGCCTTATCCATTGGGCCATGGAACCTGTTGACTTACCTATTATATATATTATATTTAACGTTTAGCAGACCGATTGACAAAGGACTAGGAATATTGATATGTGTCCTCATAACTTCTTATTATAAAAGCTGTATCAATTTTTACTAAACAACGAGTTTATTAAAATCTTTACAAATGTTTCGATTTCCCATCTTATATATTAAAACAGAAGTCACAACTTTAATTCATGTGTGATCTTTTAAAATGGACCCTCACTATAAATAAGTTATCATTCATTTATTATTTATAATGTGACTTAATAATATTGTATAACACTTCTAATATAATCATTGAATCCCACAAATGTGGAATGGTTAACAAACTCATATTTAAAAATTCTAATAAATCTTATATATTAAAACAGAAGTCACAACTTTAATTCATGTGTGATCTTTTAAAATGGACCCTCACTATAAATAAGTTATCATTCATTTATTATTTATAATGTGACTTAATAATATTGTATAACACTTCTAATATAATCATTGAATCCCACAAATGTGGAATGGTTAACAAACTCATATTTAAAAATTCTAATAAATCTTATATATTAAAACAGAAGTCACAACTTTAATTCATGTGTGATCTTTTAAAATGGACCCTCACTATAAATAAGTTATCATTCATTTATTATTTATAATGTGACTTAATAATACTGTATAACACTTCTAATATAATCATTGAATCCTACAAATGTGGAATGGTTAACAAACTCATATTTAAAAATTATAATAAATCTGGTTTAAAATATTTTTACAATATTTTCATTTTTGAAATTATATTTAAATACTTTAAATAATTTCGAAATTTATTTTGAAAGATTATTTATTATTTATAATGTGACTTAATAATATAACACTTCTAATATAATCATTGCCTCCTACAAATTATCTTTTAAATTTTATTTTTGTTCGAAATTTATTTTGAAAGATTATTTATTATTTATAATGTGACTTAATAATATAGCACTTCTAATATAATCATTGCTTCCTACAAATTATCTTTAAAATTATAGTTTTGTAAGTATAAAATAATTATGTTCAAGAATAAAATCTAATATGTTGATAAGACATGTTAACATTAGCAAACTATATAATATATGTATAAATTAACTAATTTAAAAAATTAGTTTGAAATATTATTATACATTAATATATTCAGTTATCGTTTATAAAATGAAAAAAAAATTGTATCGTATTTTATCTATCACATAATCATAATCAATCACATTAAAAGAAATCATTTTAATGAGCTAAATATAATAAAATTGAATTAAATTGATAAATTAAATATCTTTAATATTTTGTTTTTGTAATTATAAATATTTACGTTTAGGAATAAAATCTAATACATTGATCAGATGGGTAATATTAGCAAACTATATAATATATGTATAAATTAACGTTAAAACATATGTCACTTGTGTTTTTTTTGCAAGTTAAAAATATATCACTTATATTCTAAAACAAATATTTATGTATATAAAAATGAAAATAAGCATCCGCGCGGTTCAAAATCTAGTTATCACATTAACTGCAGCTGTTTCCTACAATCTCACTTATCTTATGTCATCTTAGTTCCATCCATTACACTATTTTAGGTTGAAGATCATTATATTTTCATGTCATCCTCAATCCATAACACTATCAAATATAATATACTTGGACCGGCCCGCCCTACGGACGGGATTGTATGTTTAATAATCTTCATAATTATAGCTATTTATATATTCATAGTTTTAAGTGAAATTAAACTGTATCTTTATTATTTTTGGAACGATTCCTTTACCTTCCTTTATATATTCATAGTTTGTGATTCTCATGAAGATGATTTTTTTCTATATATCTTGAATACTTTAGAACTGTATAAAATTTGTCATATGTTCATCCCACATAGAAAGACCGAAGACGTACAAAATATGATATGGGATATATTTTTATTTTAAGACTTTGTCTTGTATTACAGATCACTTAATTTCAATAGAAGAAGAAAGCACATGAGTAGAAAGACTGGTAAGATTTTACTTGAGATGAAAACTGTCACTCGACCTCTATCTCAGCTTCCGCACAAGCTGCACGACATTAAGGATCCAGTGAACTGGTTTCCTATTACTGCAGATGTACCCTTGCAAGTCCGTTTGGTCAACTACTTCAATCTACAGTATATGATAAAAATATAAATAGACTTCGTCAGGCTTTTGAAACCTACAGAACACTAATTATTAATAATAATGATCTCCTGGATATCTATTTAAGCAGTACATGATGTGAGAGGTGAGACCATTACCTGCCGCTTTATATTCTGGATCAAAAGTCAGATAAGATTTGTTCAAGTTAAACCATAATCCAAACCGATATCAACGCCAATTGTTATTTGCTAAATGTTCACTGAATGAACAAATAAAATATCCCAAATAACTAAAATAAAAGATCTAAAAATAATAGCTGATTTGTTTCAGAAAGTGAAAAGGTGGGAGGAGAAAGAAATACCTTCGAGTAAACCATTCTCATTATATGTATAAGCAGAGAATGAGCAAGACACCCTATTTTCTCAACACTGAAATCTCCGTTTCCATCTGCATAGCAATAAACCTTAGTCTTTGAGACAGATAAAAAGAACATTAACCCTTAGTTAGCATTAAGTAACCTAGCCCACTTAAAACGATGGTGTTGATAACCCGAAAGTACCTCACAAATTACAAACGCTCCCATATTCAGGCATGTGACGAAGGCTTTAGATGATTCTATTTGTGTTTTGCCCGTAGATTTTCTGGTCCAAGGACTGCCGACTGAAACGATTAATATAAATGAATATTTTTTTCGCACTGTAATGTTCTCAAAGGTCCACAACCTATTATGTACTTACCTTTCAACTCACTTGGAAGTTCATGGGAATCCAACCAAAAATTACCGTACTCAACCGTATTGTTTTAGAGCAACTGGATAAAAAAACATACACTTTTGTGAGAAGAAATTACATTATTGGATGTAGGTTTGACCCTAGAATTTTACATATGATAAGATCTTAAGAGGCAACGGTAAGATTTATGTTACCTGCAGCTTGGTATCTGTAAGGATAAGTTCGCAGAGGGTCAAGCGTTGTGGCCATGCCGAGATCTTCTCTGGCTTTTTTTTTGTTCACAGTACTCAATCCGTTTCTCGTAAGCTGCCGCTTTGCTAAACGCCTTCTCAATCAGCTTTGTCATCTCCTCCCTCACAAGCTTCTTTACGTTGATTCTTCAGGAAGTAAACACACGCAGGCCCTTGATGGGCACATGTGTGTTTGATCTCTAGAGCATTATTATATGCAATTTCAGCTTGATCTAGCGTCCCACAATCGATTTAGACACTCCCAAGATTGTTCAGCACCTGAAGATACATAAAGAAAAAAGAACAATGAGAACACAATATCAAGAGAAATTTAAATATTGAAATGCTAACTAACATGTCCTTTGCGTAGCTCTCGTCCAGATCAAGATTGCCTTCTCAGCTTTAGCAAGTGCTTTGTACATAACTCATGTCGTATAAAAGCCATCCTTCGTAAACCAACTTCTCCGCCTCAGAAACAGCCAAGTTACATGCCATTCTCAAGCACCTCATCGCAACTCTTTGCCAAATCAATCTAACACAAATAAGCTCTTTTATCAACTACTGAAAAACTCATAACCTGAGAAACAGTAAAAACGAATCTCCGTACTTAAGAGAAGAAGAGATTGTCTAAACCTCAAGAAGTTTTTGTTGAGGTCACTGAAGCATCTGATGAACAACACCTAATGAACCAACATCATCCACAGCTGATCATCTATCGTAAAGCTTCACCCAACAATCTACTTCACTACACTGCGTGGTAAGAGCCTGCACCAAATCATATCTCATCCTCCCACCAAACACAACTTACTTCGGCTCTAAAGACAGCACTGCTCTGATATCTCTCAGGTTAGAAAAAATGTTTGGTATTATGAATAGATTGATTTTATTTTAACCGGAATTACCCTAGCGCGAGCATGTAGACACCCATAAGCTGCCGCCTCTCTTAACATTTTTGGCCTCTTAAAATTGCAGCAGACGAACTGCCACAGCGGTTCTACAGTGACCGGCTATGAACTCAGCAAGGAGGAACGCCATTCAAGTGTGTGAAAGTTTATTTTCTTGTTATGATTGTGACTGTGTGAGTAAACGGATCGTAAGTTCATTAATCACCGGAAATTGACATCACTATTATCAGAATTTCCAGAAATGACTAACCTTTGAATCCAGTAAGAACATTTCGACAGACATAAGTTCTTCACCGCGCCAAACAGTCCCCGCCTCCCAGAAACATAGCAACCTGACCTCAATTGTGGAAGATCATCTATCAGACTTCAGATCGAAAAGGATAGGAGCAATTTAACTACAAACTCGCCGGAATTTACCGAGACTGATCTAAAAATCATAAAACAATTAAGGGTGTGATGATACAGAGATAAATAACGACGGGAAGATGAACTTACATTGACGTCGATCAGAAGTATGTCACCACATGAGCTCACCACCGTGCTTCACATTCCTCGCCTCCCAGAACCGCAACAGCCGAGTCTCCACAGCGCCAGAGCTCTTGCCGAACTTCAGATCGGAGAGAAAAAACTCTGGTAATCGCCATTAGAACCGGATTTATCAGAGAAGGAGAAAGTGAGTGTGAGTTAGAAATGAAAACACTTACATATTTATACAAAGATTGGCACCGCCTTAGACTTGATAGTGACTCATTGAAGTCTTCAGAGTGGGCATCTGAATTAATTGCCACAGACACATGAAAGCTATAACAGATTCCGTTTCGGAACAAAGGTGAAGGCGGAGAGACATTCACGACGTCGAAAGGATAAGAGAGATGACTGTCAAATTTAAGGCTTCAGACATCTTAGTGAACTAACGCTTCCGGATCATTAGTTTGTACGGGCCTATTTTAACAACATCCAGCCTGAACTCGTGAACAACCAAAAAGAAAAAGCCCACCATCTGCTGCACGTTTAATGAAACGGCTCATTACGACGTGACGGATCCAGGGTAAACAACTTTCACTGCTGGACGCCTACGTGGCGCAGTGTGAGAGATTAAAACATGTTTTTATATATAAAGATGTATCATCTCCAAGATCATATACAGTATAAGGATATAGGCATATAGTTTTCAACATTTTATATATAAAGATGTAACACATATCTTCATTGCATTATGTTTTTATATATAAAGATGTAACACATATCTTTATTGCATTATTGTTTTCAACATTTTAATTTATATCCCTACTTAATTGACAAAAGAACTTAAAAAAAATATTTATCAGCAAAACCTTTCAGTTTTAATTTGGTTGACTAATTTTCTTTTGTCAGCTTCTACCCATATCAGTATTAATTTGGTTGACCAATAAACGTCACCGTTCAGTATTTATTACTCATTAACCAGCTGAATGGTACTATGGTCAATCTACCGTAAATGCGTATCCTCGCAGTCCTTATCATCAACCGTTGATCCTAATTCTGATCCAACGGCGATTACATCGATCCGCGCGATCGTTTTCTATTGGACAACAACCACCCAACCGTCTTTTTCTCTTTTACGCAGTAGAATAAATACATCCACAAGAGCCATTGCGTCCACTGTATAATTCCTCACGCATTTCCCCCTCTCTTCGCATTTTAAAATTTTCAATTACTTTTGCCTCTCTAGAAAATGGCTGGCCGTGGAAAGACCCTCGGCTCCGGAGTCGCCAAGAAGGCCACATCGAGGAGCAGCAAAGCCGGTCTCCAGTTCCCCGTCGGCCGTATCGCAAGATTTCTAAAGAACGGCAAATACGCCGAGCGTGTCGGTGCCGGAGCTCCGGTCTACTTAGCCGCCGTTCTCGAATACCTAGCCGCAGAGGTAAATTAATTAATCGCTCAATTTCTTTAGATCTGGTGTTATGGATCGATTTGGTTTAAACCGTGATTTTAAACCGGTTTGGGTTTTGGATCTGTGTTAGGTTCTTGAATTGGCGGGAAACGCAGCGAGGGACAACAAGAAGACGAGGATCGTGCCGCGTCACATTCAGTTGGCGGTGAGGAACGATGAGGAGCTTAGCAAGTTGCTTGGGGATGTGACGATTGCGAACGGAGGTGTGATGCCGAACATTCATAATCTTCTTCTTCCCAAGAAGGCTGGTGGTGCTTCCAAACCTTCCGGTGACGATGATGAGTAGAGATCTCTAGTTATGCGTTGTAATTGTTTTGAGGAAGACGATTCAAATTGTGTAGCGTTTAGATTTTAGTTCAGGTCTTTGCTGTTTTCTCTCTTATAGTTTCATTAGACTACGATGTGGAGTTCTGTTCCTGTTGAATGAAATCATGTTGATCTTATTATTTGTGTCATGGTTTGATTATCGATTTAAACAAACACATGAACGTTTTTGAATTCAAAACCGTTAAATTCAAGTTTGTAATCTTTCAAATTCAGAAAAGTTGTCTACTTTGTCTAGTCTCTATTAAGGATCTAATTGCCAAATTTGTGAAATTAAGATCAAGTTATCTTTCAAATTCAGAAAAGTTGGCGACTTTCTTAAGACTCTATTAAGGGTCAATTTGTGAAATTAAGATCAAGAATCATAGTAACAGTTCTCCTTGCTCTGTAACTTCTCTTCTTGCTTCCCTCACAATGTTTGTATGTGTTTACCTTGAGCTGTTGATCGGCTCTTTTCCTCTTATGTTGATGTGATCTGTTCACAACAATAATAGTCTCCCTAGGTGATTGAAGGGGTCGTCTGTGTCATGAACGTATGAAACTAGTCTTAATCGACATATATACTTTTCTCTTACAGGGCTTTTGTTGTTGCCAAACAACATAAAAAAGGACAGAAACTGGGCTTGTCTCAAAGAATGATTTGATCGTGAACTTGTACTAAGTTTCTTTGAATTCAACAACAAATGATATAGTTTGGTAGTCCGCAAGATCAAATCTGAGTCCTGCTCTCTGGCTCTAGATGAAAGCATGTGTTAAGACAGTGAGGCGTGATAGGCTAAATGAGAACTATACAATCACATCTTAGATGAGAAGAGACAAGCCGTATCATGGAAATAGAAACCAAGGAGCATTGAGTAACCTCTAAATAGTACACAATGCTCAAAAGGTTCATCAATTGTTTCTTGCCTTACCCTGCAACGCTCTCTCAAGCTCAGCCTTCTTGGATGGTTAATTACATTCAATGAGCTAGGTTTCTTTATAAAAAAACACAGACACTTTATAGGGGATCTCTCTTAATTCCAAGGAAAGTCAAAACAGAACAAGAACACACTACACATTCTCACTAACCAACTACTTCTTCCCAGTAATATTAGAAACCAAATCCTTAAGAAACTTAGCCGATTTGGTGATAGGTGAGTTCATAGCCATCAAGTTATACAACACAAGCTCAACTTCTTCCATAGATGGCCTAGCTTTGAACTGAGACACCACTTTCAAAGCCCCATCCCCTTCTCCTTCCTCAACGAGAACGTTCCATCTCTCCCCACTCACAACACCGTCTCTCACACACTTAAAGATCACTCCTTTCCTCTTGCTCAGTATCCCCCTCACTTCCAAACCCGTGAACGCGTAGACCACATCGAACGAACCGATGAAGTCATCCCCAAGGCTCTTCTCTTCCTCAAACAGCCACCTTGGATTGATCATTACCACAGGCTTCGTGGCAAAACCTTCCGTGGATACCCTCACGTCATCCAGCTGCGATCTCTCGGGAGACATGAAAACCGCCACGTCAGCAGATTTCAAAGCTTTCTTGAGTGGTTCCGAAACGGGAGACATTGCGATGTGGTTGGTGTTGTTGGTGCTGTCGGAGGGGAAAGCTTTGAGAGCGGGTTCGATGAAAGAAGGGTCTGGCCAGAGGAAGAGAAGCTTGACGACATTGTTGGAGCCTCTTCTTGAGATGGGTATGTCGTGAAAGATGGAGAGCGCGAGCTGAGTGAGAGAGGAGGGCGAGTCATCGTCGAGGATCGGGATCTCGAGGCGGAACCGAGGCTGTTTGAGTCTCTTGAGCTTCGGGGAAGCGAGCTTGGGGTTGTTGAGGGGTTTGAGGAGGCAAGATGAGAGGCAAGTCTTTGCTTGGAGGATGGCTTCTTCTTTGGAGGTGGGAGGAGAGGAAGGAGAAGGTAGGGAGGAGGAACAGCGAGGAGGAGCCAAGAAACGAGTTCTTGCGGTGGATTCTTTGTTGAGATGTCGTGAATGGCGTGAGAGTGATGTGGTGAAATGAAGATGTGAGATTCTGGAATTGGGATGGTTTGTTGAAGGGTTTGGAGCTTTGAAGGTCTGTGAATGGAACTTGAAGAGAGTAGAAGAAGCCATGGCTGATGATGAGAGAGGATGAAAACGAATGAAGAGGATAAGAGCATGACCATTACTGAACCCTTTTGCGGTTCACAACATTTTTTTAATATTTTTTCGGTGGATCGTGAATTGTTACGAACCTATATTTTTTTTCTTATTTAATACAATAAAAGAATAGACTACATAAATTGAGAAATTAAAGAACATAGAAAGCTTATTCATCTTCATCACCAAACTTTTACTAAATATTTTCCATTATATCAGTTTTTAAACGAGCATGTTTCTCTGGATCTCGAACTTCTCTACGCATGCCTAACATATCAAGAGCATGAATACTTTCTCTCCTTGTCACTTTTGAACTTTTGCTTAACTCTCCTGACTCGAACTCAGAAGTATTAATTTGAGTGTATCTGTGTCGTTCGTTCTCTACTATCATATTGTGCAATATGACATAAGTTCTCATTATTTTTCTTATCTTTTCCTTGTCCCATTGTAGCGCTGAGTTTTTAACAATTGCAAACCTCGACTGCAATACTCTAAAAGCCTGTTCGACATCTTTTCAGGCGGATTCTTGCTTTTCTGCAAATTTCTCGGCTTTAGAACCTTGAGGAAGTGAGATAGATTGGATAAATGTTGACCAGTTTGGATAAATTCTGTCAGTAAGATAGTAGGCCATACGATAAGTGTGGTTGTTAACCTTGAACTTAACTTTAGGTGCTCGACCATGTAAGATGTCATCAAAAACATGTGACCGATCAAAAACATTGATATCGTTAAGGGTACCTGGTAAGCCAAAAAATGCGTGCCATATCCAAAGATCTTGTGATGCCACGGCTTCCAAGACAATTGTCGGCTTGCCTGACCCCGTGTGAACTGACCTTTCCAAGCCGTTGGACAGTTTTTCCACTCCCAATGCATACAGTCGATGCTGCCTATCATTCCCGGAAACCCCTGTACCTATCCAACATCGAGTAATCGTTGAAGATCCTCGGCTGTAGGTCTTCGTAGATACTCATCTCCAAACAATTGTATTATTACATCAGTGAAATTTGCCAAACATAAATGTGATGTACTGTCACCAAGTCGGAGATATTCATCATATGTATCTCCCGATTGACCATATGCCAACATACGTATAGCGGCCGTACACTTTTGAAGTGGAGATAGCCCGTTCCTTCCGCAAGAACTTCGTCTTTGCTGAAAGTATGAAACTTCATTACTTATACGCTCGACAATGCGAAGGAACAATGATTTGTTCATTCGAAAACGCCTCCTAAACATTTCCAGTGGGTATGTAGGATTATCACAGAAATAATCGTTCCACAGCTGATTGTGTCCTTGTTCCCAATCTCTTTCGATATAAGCCCGTCTTTTGCACTTGTTGGGGTGACCATGAATCACTGAGTCGATGTAATTATCAACTACTTGGTCGACCATTTCTTTTAAAGTTTCATCAACTTCATCACTTGATGAGGAAGACATTCTTTTTTGCCTTTTCCTTCCTTGAAAAGACAAGAAATTATTTTTAATTTTCATAATCAAATTTTATTTTTACTTAATCCATATATTTTCTTAAGTATAATTTTTGAAAATTTTCATAATCCTATAATTTTTGAAAATTTTCATAATCCACATATTTTCTTAAGTATAATTTTTGAAAATTTTCATAATCCCTATTTTCTTTTTCTTATATTTTATCATATTTTTAAAAATTTCTGAATAATCTATTTTGTTTACACTAGTCTATCATATTTTTTTCTTATGAATCTGTTTTTTGTATTGAATCAATTTTTTTCAAAAGGTAAATATTTTTTACATCTCTATATTTTTTTTCACATCTCTATTTTTTTTTCATCTCTATATTTTTTTTACATCTATAATTATTTTTAACATAATTCTCTACAATTTTTCATAAATCTATAAATTGTTTTTGTCATTTTTTCATAACCATAATTCTATCATCTTATTTTTTTGTTACATAATACTATACAGTTTGGGTTGATGCTTTAACTTACCTTCTCACTTGAAGCTTCAAGCTTGAAGGTTGATGTTTGGTTGACTAGTAGAGGTGATCAAAGTGTTGTGATGGTTGAGATATGAAAATAGAAGTGTGGTGATGGCTCGGGTGATAGTTGAGATGAGAAGTTTTGTGGTAAGATTTTAATAAAGTTTGCAGAAGAGAAGACATGAAGCTAGTAGCTTTGCAAGGTGAGTTGAATGATAGTAAGTGAAACACATAGTTTATATATATAGAGAGTCATGAAGCTTGAAGCTCGGGTACAAACACCCGTGATGAGTACAAAAGACAAGCTGTTGGTACATACCACCCGTGATTTGAAAACAAATCATGTGGGTACATACACCATATCTGATGGACCTAAATTGAGTGTAGAAAGAAACAAAAATACTACACTCCCGTGAAACAATATGACATAACCTAGTACTACAAGCATCATACATAAAACACCAACAAGTCCTGCAACAACTAGTGACCTCCACTGCAACACCTAGTGACCTCCAACACGTTTACTCCAACCCGTGACCTGCACTCTCTCACCTGCAAATGAAAAGAAAAGAGAATCAAGTTCAAGCTTTACACAACCACAACAATAACAAGATTAAAGTTCAAGCTCAAGATAACAAGCTATACATTATTGTCATACTAAAATATTCACTCAAGTTAAACACACTAACCAAATCAAAGCATTTCACCAATTAGTTTAGTTTTCAGTTCCTTTTCTTGATCAGAAAGAGTCTCCGCATTTTTTGATAGGAGACAATAAAGAAGCTTTTGTTTTGAATAGATATGTTTCATAGCTAGCAAGCTCTCAACTCAATCAAAAGCAGCTTCATTCCCATTCTTCTTGCGTTTTGCTGCTTTGCTGGCCTTAACACCCGAAGACCTAACATCTCCATCGTCAGGCACGACCTCCGGACCTGGTTCCTTCCTCTTCTCCTTTGCACCATCTTTGACGTATGACCTCCATTTCTGATCAAACCTCAGCTCCCTCCAGCAATGTTCAAGTGTGAATTTTACGTTGTAGTCATTGAAGAAGATGTCATGTGCAGCTTTCATGACATCATTCTCATTTTGGCCGCTCGCCTGCTCCTTCAAAGCGGCTTCATGGCAACCAACGAACCTACAGACCTCCAAATTCACCCTTCCCCACCTCTGCTTACATTGGCTACATTCTCTAGGAACGGAGCCAATCATCTGAGGGCTTGAGTTGAAATACAACTCTATTCTCTTTCAAAAGGCCACTACCTTATGCTCATTAGCGACTATGGGGTCCTTGCTCGTGTTCAACCAAGCGCTAATGAGCACAAAGTCTTCTTTCACACCCCACTTTCTCCTTTCTAAAGGTTTAACTAACCCCGGCGAGTTACCAACAGCCTCAGCAGAGTCAACGTCTATAGGTGGACTGCTCTGCGAAGCTAGAAGGTTCACAAACCCGGGAGACTGTGAGGAGAAAGGTTCCATGTTTGGTTTCAGATTTATGTTTGGTTTGGTGATTAAATGTTTGTGTGTTTTGTGTTGTCGATTTGGTAGGTTTTATAAAGTATGTTTTGTTTTCAATTAACTACAGCAGAAGATGGAGTAAACCAAGTCTACCTAACATAAGATGTTCTTAAATACCAGTGAATACACATCAAATCAGTGGAAAATATTAACTACGCTAAGTACCATTTATCACAGCAACCAACAACCAAAATTTATTATAGATTTTTAGAAGTTGTAGTTAGAGTTCTAGGTGACTTGAGTTCTAGTTCTAGTTATTGTTTTAGTTATCATTTAACCTTTCATTAGTTTCAATATAGCTAAACATTTTCGATATAAATGTATAACAGTCAACAATTGCTAACACAAATATGAAACTTAAATTTCTATTAAAATTAAAACTAAATATATACCTGTCTTTTGAAAAAGTGGGTCAAAATCTAATTTATAATTAAAACACAATAATAAAATAATAAATAATAAATATAAAATTATAATTACAAAATCATAGTATTAACCATATATATATTAGTATTTGTATTAACTCAATTTTTAAAACTTATTTAATTTTATGTTTATATGATTTTTGCAAAAAAACAAATTACTCTTCTGCAACCGCATACAACCATAAGCATACAACCACAAAAATTAGCTGGAACTAGCTTTTAATTTTGAGAAATTTAGAACAGTATAAATTGGTTTATAGTTTTTTAATTTGTTGTAAAACATCAAATAACCGCTGCTTATCACAAAAAAATAGAAAACCAGTCAAATCCTATGTCTAACGCACCAGAGCAGCGTGACACAGAAGTGTTGTTAGGCCCACTAAACCAAGAAAGACGAAAGACTTGTGACACTCTTAGTTAGCACAAGGACTGGGAGATGGAGCCGTCCTAAAACCTCTAAGAGCACCCTCAACCCAAGCCACTCTTTGGGTAGCTTATTCAATTTTTAGTAATAAATGTGTTTAAAAATTTGAGATAGGCCACCTCAAAAAAATCATCCTCCAATGCAAGTAGCTTAATTTGGGTTCTTAAATTTTTTTAATGATTTTTGAATTACAGGACTCCAAAGTCCAGTTTATATGGCTGCACTAACAACGTCCAAGTAAACTTTCAAGATTAAAAATAAAAATAACTCATCTTTCATACATACCAACGATACAACTGCTCCACTGAGAAGCATTGAGAAGGCGCCAAGATTAACTCGGAGCAAGAGGATTTCAAATCTAGCTCTTTCACTAACAGAAGCATTGTTCCTTCCAAATATGATTGAGCTCAACCCTTTTGATCTAGACCCATCTCCTCTGTTCACTTCCTCGGATTTCTGTATCACTAGAACATAGGAACAAGTTAGTTAGTGTCCCTCTTAGGAGATAAATGAACGTAACAGAGAACTTGAAGTTCCGATCATTACAACTTCATAACTGAGGGTTACAGAGAAAACATAAAACACTATCCACCGACATCAACAAGCTAAGTTCTTAACACTATGACACAACCCAGAAGAAGAAAAAGCAAACAGTTTGCAGCTCAGATCATTACATCTCGATCGACACTACAAGAACAGAACAAAGAGATACCCACTGTAAAAATCAAATTGAATAAGAAGATATCAAATGGTCAACAAGTTCAAGTAACACAACAACCGCAATAACAACAAAACACGAACGCTGGTTTTAAAAACACCATCGAAACGCGTAAGAACGAAGCCGTAACACTGAGAATCAGAGATCACTTGAATCGAAAGAGAGATAGTAGAAGTGAAGAAGAAGAGGTAATCTCACCAAAGAGCAGAGCTAGATTTGAAATCGAGAAGAGGATTAGGGCGATAAGATTTGAGGAGGTCTTCCGGTAAATACAAGGAGAGATCACGGAGGCATCGAGGATAGATCACAGAGCCGTCGATTTCGCGAGAGAGAAGAAGAGATAGAAGTGGAGTCGTCGAGAATAAACTCAACACAGCTTTCGTTTCGGTTCGTGAGAGAGAGAAAGAGACGCGGAGAGACCACCATCCAACACCTGTCCATTAACCATGCAGCTTCTGCTGCTTAACTAAGCGGCGTGTTTTGTCTAATTTCATCATTTTCTATTTTTTAATCTAAAAAAATCATTAAGTCACTCCCTAAACCACCGTGTTGAGGGTGCTCTAAGAGCTTCGTCGGTGTTCAGTTTCTCCACCACAATCTCTTGTCATTATTAGATTTGTGTTTTCAGAGTAATTTAGGTATGTAATAAATTAAATGATTTTAAGGAGATTGCACCATTCACAATAAGACACTTTTATGAACGACCGATTCTTAGAATTTTCATTATCTTTCTTCTACTATTTCTTTTTACTAGTTTTTTAACAGTTTATTAGATGAGAAACTGTATAAATGACCCAATGCAGATGGCATAATGCCACAAGCTTACATCTTCCTAAAATCCAACCAGCTTAACCAGCACAGGGAACCCAAACCTGCACCCAGTGGTGGAGCTAGCTCAGCTTATTACATGGGTCAATTGCATAATAAACATAGGCTATATGGGTCAATATGTTAATTTGTCAGTACTTGTTCTATAAAATACAAATGGTTTTTGGGGTCATATGACCACCCTCATCATGCTGTAGCTCCACCACTGCCCGCACCCACAAATATTCCATACAAAATATAGCAAGAAGGAGATACCATCATTTGAAGAGAAAGTTATTTCCGACTTATCAAACCAGGACTGTTACACCCGTTTCAAACGAAAAATTAATATTGATATAAAATGATAAAAAAATTAAGTTAGTAAGAATAGGAAAATATAAATTTTAACTATAAACTAGATCATTTTAAAATGTAAACGATTTCATAAAATAATAAACGTTTAAATATTTTATGTAAATATAAAGTCCTATTAATATCATAAGTTAAAATTATTCACATAGAATTCATATAAAACACGAATTGTTGATTCCTAACCCCAAATTCGTTTGTATTTCGTATTGCTTTAAAATATTTGATGTTACATGTTAAATCACATCTAACACATTATAAGGTAATCTATCTAACTTCAATACACAAAAATATTAGATAATTTACCATACAATTTTTTATAGTAATTATAGAGATTGTGAAAATAACTTTTTATTTAAAAAAAAAATCAAATATAAATCTTAAAGATTTTCTTTGGTCATCAAAAACAATAAACTCTGTAAATTAACATTAGTATAAATTCATAAAATATTTTTATTTCTATACTCATTGGAAAAACAATGGGAAAATAGTCATTTAAATTATCTACTTTTCATTTGGTTGAAAAAAAACATGAACTTTCACTTGGACCATTTAAAGCACCAGTCATTTTAAACATTAATTTAGTTTGACTAAACTAAATTACACATGACGTTAACTCAGGTAACAAATTGATTATACTGAGTTAATCGCCGATTTCCGTTAAGTCCCAACGACGTCGCTTAAAAATCTTTTAAAAATATGCATATAGGTAGAATCAAACCAATGACCTTAGACAGAAACGTTGGAAGGTCAAACCACTATACCACTTGCATATTTCTTTTCATGAATGAATACTAATAGATATTATTATGTAACCTCTTCTTCCACCTTAAATCTCTAAATGATTTTATAAATATTAAAATTTGTAAATAGCTTATTAATTATTCAAAATTTCGTGATTGTTATTAAAAATATGAAATTTTATAATCATTATTAACTTATTTATAATATTAATTTTTATTTATAAGTATTATTTAAAATACTACTTATAAATAACTAAATGATACTAAATATTTTTTTTAATTAATAGTAATACAAATTTATTTGTAATTATGATTTTTAATTTAAAATATATTAGTATTATTAAAAATTATAAAAGATTTTAAATTATAATTTATTAAATTATATTTAACTAAATGATTAATTATAATTTAAATATTTTAAATTATAATTATTAAATTATAATTATTAAATTATAATTAATTAAATTATTAATTATAATTTTTAATATTTTAAAATCTCTTAGCTGTTATCAATTATAATTTTTAATAATACTAATAAAATCATAATTTTAAATCAATTTGTATTACTATTAATTAAAAATTATTTAGTATCATTTATTTATTTATAAGTAGTATTCTAAATGATACTTATAAATAAAAACTAATATTATAAATAAGTTAATAATTATTTTAAGTTTTAATATTTTTAATAACAGTCACAAAATTTTGAATTATTAATAAGCGATTTACAAGTTTTAATATTTATAAAATCATTTTGGTATTTAGGGTGGAAGAAGAGGTTGCATAATAATTTCTACTAGATTTGACCCACGCTTTTAAAGTGCAGATTTGTTTTTGTTTAAAAATAATTTCCATGTAAATTTTATGTTGTTAATAATTTACAATCAAAATAATTTTGAGGATAATTGTGTTAGTCGGTTTTCTTTTTCTATATATATTATGTACTTTCAACAAATTTTTACCTTAACATTATAACCGAGCTATGTTAATGTGTGAACTTACATTCTGGTCAGAAAATATGTTATCTAGCATCTCACTGGATTGTTATGTATGTCATGCTTCAAAGTATAAAAAACTTTAATATTGATTTTCTTTCGGGTTTTAAATGGCTTCACTTTGTTGACGCTATTAAATTTTATGGATATTGGTTTACTTAATTCAATTTGAACGTAATTGTATTCATAAGACGGTAGATCGATATATATATATATATATCTTTTTACATTAAAACCTCTATAAATTAATAATATTGAATTTTATTAATTTATAGAGATATTAATTTTTTATATTATTATTTAAATTTCTTATTTAAATATAAGTTTTTTTTTAAATTAATAAAATATTTGATTTGATTTTATAGATATTAATTGTTATTTCTTTGAAATTTGGATAATTTAATTATATTATTTGGTGTATGTAATATATATTGCATATAACTTAAATGAGGTTTTATCTATGCATATAACTAAATCTCATCAAAAATATATTAAGTGTTAAGAAAATATAAATATAATTTCATTATGAATATAAAAAACAATATAAATAGGTTTTTACTTGTATAAAATATGTATACGTATAAATTATTAATTTATAATTTAAATGGGACCATATATTTACATAGATTTGTTTTAAAAAATATTATCTTATTATTTTATCGATTTATGTAAAATTTTGAACCAACCTAAGATGGGATCAGTGCAATTTATTAATTTAGAGAATTTATTAATGTATCGAGTATTAATTTATAAATGTTCTATATGCGTGGAAGATAAATAATTAGGATCTGAAAAAATATTTTTTTTTAATATAGTCAAGATATCCATATCCCCTAAAATGGTAAAAGTTATTAAAGTTCCTATATTTGGTGGATAGCAATATTTTTAAGTTTAAATACAACTATCAAGTAATGAATGATTAATTTAGTGTTACACAAGTTATTTCTAGGAATATAAGTTAAGGAAATCCTATATTTGCGGAATGCAAATTTAATATATTAGTTGACTACATCGTGAATGTTGACCATACCTTCCTATTATTAATTTTGTTAGAAAGATAATATAGTTATCATGAAAGTACATCCTGTATAATTTGAAAAAAAATATGTTATACGCATAATATAGTTACAATTCACTAATATAGTTACAATTTACTAAAAATACACAGCATAAACTGTGTAGGGGTGAATATTATTATAAGCTGAGAACTTTGTATTTGTAAATATATGAACGATGTTATACGAATTTTATGTAGGGACCTAAGCCACTATAGATCATATAAGAAAAAATGCATGCAAACTAAAAAATTTCATTAACGTGAGTAATTAATCATAAATAATCAAAATCAAATGGTTAGGTTTATGATTTAATGGGTCTGGAGTTTTTGTCGTCATAACTTGATTCATTGGCCTTTTGTTTCGTAGGATTTTTTAAATGGTCTAATTAAATTTCCTAACTGGTTGATTAATAAGTGACAAAAATGATGAAAAATAAATTAATAAAGAAATGGCATTTCTTTGTAAATAAGTTAAAAAATTAATGACATAATCCTATTAGGAATTCTGCTTTAATAGTATAGATTAGTATTCATTCATATTATGAAAAATGCAAGTGCCGTAGTGGTTTGACCTTAAAATGTTTGTGTCCATGGTCATGGGTTCGATTGTACCTAGAGAAAATTCATGTTTTTTTCAACCAAAATGAAAAATTTATGATTTAAATGACTATTTTCTCGAAAACAATCTGAGTTGTAAGCAATATGAGACATGTTCACTGAAGAACATTTAATGAGAAAACTTAATTAATTACAGACCGAAGGTGTATAATAAAGTAGAGGAACTAACTAAAGGTTTAGCAAAGGAAAAAAAAAAACAAAGTAAAGGAAATCATGGACCGCTGCTGAACTCCCTCTTCTGTGAATTTTAAAATAATTAATTTTTTTGGCATCATTTTAAATAATTAATTATCCATCATCTATTGCATATATAGACTCTACTGTATATATAGCTAGTAGAGATGAGAAACAGCTTAAATATTATTATTGTTTGAAAGAAATCGCTAATCTGTCACCTAGATTTGCACGGAGCTTGGAACATAACAGCCCACAAGATCGAAAGCTCCTGAGTATTGTATGAGATCTACTTTTCTGAAATTACCACTCTCCCCACTAATGATGCATGCATTGTTATGTCTATCGAAAACCACAACGACCTTATTCTCCTCGTCAATCAAAAAA
>OVBX01002620.1:0-12485 GCA_900406325.1 Erucastrum elatum | reverse complement strand
TTTTGCAAACAAAATGAACAATGCCGACACTACAAATCTCAGACCAGATTGGTCGAATATAAGCCTAAAGTTGTTTACTCTACTCAAACAAACATGTTCCCGCATAAACTAAGAATAAAAATCGATACTTTCCGACAGAAAGACAAAAGCTTTGTACTCCCACATGTCTGAATCAGAGGTAGAGCAACAAAGAGTGGAATGAGTGAGAGAGAGAGAGAGAGAGAAAGGAGGGAACTTTACTCCGTGGAAGAGGAGGTCAAGAACAGGGGAGTCGTAGACGGCTTTGATTTCATCTTTGCTCCAGTCGTTTCTCGGACCTTCACGGATCGTTCTTTCAGCTTCAGCAGAGGCTGCGGATGCAGAGGAGTAAGAAGCACACTGACGAACAGAGACGGAATGTCTGAGTTGAGATCGAAATACGAATCGAGCAAGCATCATCTTCTTTTGATCTACGTTTCTTCTTTATTCTATCGATTTGCTGTGAGTTGTGAGTTAATCTCGGAGGACTTTAGAGTCATCCATTAGTGAGAGAGAGAGACTACCTAACAACAAACTAACCCCCACCGTTGGAATTTCCGCCGTGAGTGGGTTTATATTGGGCCGTATGTAGATACTCTGTTGGGCCGAAAAATAGTAATCACTTGAACGACGCCGTTTTACAGTATCTCCTCTCTAGCTTTCTAGACTAGCCGTGTGAGAGAAGAAATGATCGACAAATGCGACCTCTCGTCTCATGCGATTGAAGCCAACCAACGTGCCCCCTACTTCAGCTTTAGGCACTCCAATTTTTGATATTATGATTTGGTTTGAAGGTTTGAAACTTGATTACATTGACTATATAGTAGCTCTACTCTGTTATAACACCAGTGTATGTAAACTCTCTCCTATAGCAATTTCAAACTTTTGTTTACTGATTTGGAAGATGATCCATCTGGCGATTCTGTTACTTTTAGTGAGCTAAGATCTGTGTTCGGGGAGGGTGTACACGATAGGATTTACATAAACTCACATTTTGGGAGTTCCAATTGAATCCATTTTCAGCCAATTAATAGTTAACATCGTTCTTTGGTTGGCATGTTGGTCTTAGCATAACCGTGTGATTACAGAGGTAATAAGTAGTAACTCTCCAATCTCCCCATTATGTGGTGAAAAGAAGCGTTGTGCTTACGAGTAACTGTGATGATAATTTGCTTTTTTTTGTTAATCTCTTGTTTGTTCTGTAAAGCTGTTTCTGAAATATCACATAAATGCTGTTTCTGTAAACAAGTGTATGTTCTTACTGCGGTGCTTCTACAAGATGCGAATCATTCTTTAATCGATGGTCGAGATATTATTATTGGCTATAATATGCATCAATTTTAAGTTTGATTTTCATTCATGGTCTTAAAATTCTCATATGAACTGGAATATGAGTTTTAACTCAGGACACGCTCAAGTCTCAGACATAAACGAACAAAGGAATAAAACAATAGCCATACCATGATGCTAAATTTAAAAGGGTCAGCTATATAACTCTAACAAATTTTAAGAAGTATCAGATTATACAAAAGTGATCATAATGGTTTCTTCTTTGCAGGGTATGAGTAAATATGACAAGATTAAGAGCTCGGGATTAGTCGTACACATTGGAATGATGTTGCAATTGTCAAGATACGAATATATGCTCTTTCTTCCCTTGTCTTGGTTATTCAAAAATATTGTCCGAACGTAACTGTTTGATTGCAGAGTGGGGTCTATCTCTGATAACCACAAGACTTCGTTTCTTTTCATAATGATGAGTCTGAAAACTAATGATTGCTATTTGTGGAGATTTTCATAATTCATAAATCGATTTTTGTTTCTTTTCTTTAGCTTATTTGTTTTTTTACAAAGCTTTGTTTTGTAAATCTGTTTGAAAGGCCATTTACATAACGATGTTTCAGTAAAGTGGTGAACTGCTATTTGTAGAGGTTGTCATAATTCATAAATCTATGGTCGAAGCACTGTCTTAACTCAAAAAATTGGTGAACTGTAATAATAAGCTTTTTTTTGTAACTCAAGAGTCTCGCTGTCACAAAAAAAATAGTTATATACCATAACGCTACAATACAGTGATGACAATATAACGTGCCTAACGCTACGTCAGGGGATAAGTAAATCAAGAGTCTTTACTGTGAATTTAGAAACCAGATCTGCAAACTTTGTGAACCAAATCCTAACTCTACTTATCTCTAGACCAAGAAAGAAAACAAACTCAATAAAATATATGTATGTAGCTGCTTTAAATTTGGAGGAAGCCATGAGAAGACATCAGATCAAGACTGCATCCAATCGTGATGAGAAGCTTATTGATATAGGCACCTTGCAAAGGGTTGCTCTGCTGTTTTCTAACTAAAAACCAACAAGCACCCGTGTCTGACTTAATGCCATCCAAATATCCAAAAAAAACATTCACCCCAACCAAAACTCAAAGAAAAGATTGTAACATAATTGTATCCAAGAGTATTGAATCATGAAAACAGTAATTTCCATGGGTCTTCCTCTGGCAATTTGATCTAGGCTCCAAGCGGCAGTCAGGTCGCCATTAAAGTGGCGCCTGCTGTTGACTCGTTTAAAAATGGAGCCTTATTTCTTTCACAACATACACATTAGACAAACTAACTGATCTATGAAAGCAAAACGAAACAAGAAGACAGACTGAAGTGGGAGATAAAAGAGAGAGAATGGTCTTTATATATCCGAGAGTGGGCAGCTGCAAGAACCCTAGCTCATAAAATATGGACTTCGATTTCTTTAATGAGCCCAATAAAAGCCCACATATTGGGCCCTCTATACGACCGTGATTCCACATGTTGTGAGTTAGCTCGCAACCCGTATTCAAAGTGCAATTCAAAGGTTTGTCTGATTTAAATTTAGTGGCTACTGGCTACTAGTGTTCGCGAAATCAAATGATTATCGTTTCAGATGCTACAAAATAATTTATGCTAATAGCACAGTGGTTAAAAGATAGTAGTTTTGTGCTTTACTTGTTACTAATAGCATAGTGGCTAAAAGATGCATGTTTTTGTATTTTCCAATTTCACACAATTCTAAATTAATAGATTTTAAAAAGCCTACTTAATCCTTTGAAGTTTACAAATTACCAATAATAACTAATATAAATTGCATTAAAAACTTAAGACATTCATATTCTTGAAACATACTTTTATTCTAAAACATTTATCTCATAGGAACAGATGGGTTATTTGTTAACTGACCAATGCAATGATACAAAAAATACAATCAAAATAAGATATAAAATAACAATATAATTAATAATAAAACTATGTATAATGCTTATATTTACCTTTTGGATATTATGGTGTATATCCTGCCGTTGTTATTGTTTAGCATTGTAAAAAATCTTTTATTTGATTAAGAGTTTAAGACTTAATGAATATTTTAGATAAATTACACGCCAAGATTGCTAAATGGAGAAATGATCCAATCAGACCAATATAAGCATATCATATTGTTGCTCTAAATATAAATATTTTTTTACAGGAAGGATAATATGAATTTATAAATATTTTAAAATAATGCTAAAAAATTGATAATCATAAAAATGAAAGATCACACAATTACCTTAAACAATGTTAAAAATGGTGAAATAGAGAAGATATGCTATCAAATTAGTAAATAAAATTCATTGAATCCTAACAAAACAAAAGGACATTGTAAAATAACTATACAATGAATCAAAATTTATGATAAAGAGTCAACCGGAAGTTATGAAACACTTGATTGCTTACTAGTCTAGCTTTCATATAAGAAGAAGGAACATATAGTTAGAGCTTTTAAGTAGAGATAAAACTATGATAATCATAAGGATGTACAAGCATGCAATTATATTAGACAATGTTGAAAAGATAATGAAATTAAAATATATTTTGTCAAACCAGTAAGAACAGTAAGAAATTTCCTTATAATCTTAACAAAAACAATATATAGTAACATATAAAGAATCAGAGGTTATGAGAAATAATCAATCAACAAATATGAAAAACTTGTCTTCTTACAAATTTACTTTGGGTATATTAAAAAACTAAAACGAAATCTCCAGAGTTCTGAACTAAAAAGCAGAAGATGTCATTGTTTTGTCACAATTAAAAGCTTACACATTAGAAACTATCTATATTAGACAATATTATTATCTTTATGACATAATAAGTGCAGTTTTTCTAAATACAAACAAATAATTTTAAGTCTGATTCTTAGTAGTGCCCATCAGACTAGAAACAATGATATAACATTAACTTCTTATATAGTTAACCTGTGACATAAAATTGAATAACACATGCTAGATAATTTAAGAAAAGTTGGATTTCATCGCATTCATTCATCATACATCTTTGATATACTTTTCCACCACCAATGAATATATCTAATCTTCTTTGTTTTCATTAGACACAACTTGAAATGTGTCTTACTTATGTTTATGCTAGATCATTATTTTGATTATTATAGTATTTATCATTCTTTTAAGAAATCTCTCTAATTTTATGTCATGTTTTCTCGTATCAGTCGCGTTTGGAGCAACAAGATGTTGTTCGGCATGTACTTTTTCGTTTGCATATTGTTTTGACGTATCATAGATAGAGGTTCATTTCGATGCACAAGCACACTTGCCGCCATTAGCCTCCTACCCTCTCTAGTTATAATTGCTCAGATAATTTTCTTATAATAACTCTTTAATCTTTCAGTTTTTTTTTCATGTTTTTCTAAATTCAAATTCATTTTTGGTGATAGTCTGCTGTTTTACTCTTGCTTCAGCTTGTAAGAATCTATTACATATACTAGTTTGTCATTTGTTACAACATATCATAATTTTTGTGTCATGTTGGTTATATTTTTGTAGTTCTTTCTTCGGTTGGCATTGTCCTCCTCATGTTCCTGAGATTCATAGCTTGCATCCGCTGGGTTGTTTGTTTGGTTCTCAAGAGGACCTGAACTTCTGGGTTTATGATATCTGATTTCTGCATGTTATTCTCATTTCCTAACACAATAGAAGTAAGTATATTTCTTGGAAAGTTGATGTATTAATTTTAAAATGTGCTCAAGTGTATAAAGAATCTGTACTTTGTGCTAGTACGTACTACCTTAGTCAGATATGTAGCAACATACTGAGCCAGTTCAATCTCTTTGATTGCAAAAAGAAAAAGAAAACTCAGTAGTCAAATACTCTATTTACTATGGCTTCGATCGGTAACATGTAGTATTGGACTTAAATTACAAAAAGTTATACTTCGATATAGTTTGCAGTAAATATATGAGTTACTATATTTTCAAAATAATTGACTGGTAACGTTTTTGATATATAAGTTGCAGTATTTATCATTTCAGAGAATATTGAATATCAATAATAATAAAATTTATTATAAATTTAATAAAATTTATTTGAAGAAATTAAAGTAAATTCAATCAAACTAGGAAATGTAACTGAACATATATTTATAACAAAAGTGCATATATATAATTTATATAATGACTTTTTACCTAAAATGTGAATTACTATTTTTGTTACAATATATTTTTGATGTATACTGCAAAATAATAATAAAAATTGATAACAATAATAATAATTATTACAAATTTAATAAAAGTATTAGATAAAATAAATATATATTAATTGAAACTTAACTAAAGATATTTAAATCTGTGAATTACATATCATAAAAGACTTCTATATACATCAATATTTTTTGGATTTATAGCATTATAATCACCAGACAGAATTAATAACTAAAATTATAGAAAATTGTTTAAATAAATAGATGTTAACGTACACATCCATGTGATGGATTAAGAAAATTAATTTGTTTTAAATACTCCAGTTAAAAGTGAATGTGTATTAATCAGTTGAAAACCAAAAAAAAAAAAAAAACTAACTCAAACCCTAATTCATCACTTTTCTCTTGATTTTGAGTTGGGAAATGATATATCAATATTACTAAAGAGATAACAGAAATTTTTTTAACTCAAGTACAACATATTATAACTCAAACATTAACTCAAAGTATAAAAACAATTCATGATTGGTATGAGTTATATCATTCTAACTCAAAGCGTATACTAGATAAAAGATTGTGAATGAAGTTGCCACATCACTGCCGAGTCATATCGTATAGAGAGAGTTTATGTTTTTTGAAACACAAGAGAGAGAGAGAGAGAAACAGAGCAGCTATTATATGAATGAAAAAAGAAAGAAAGCTTTGGTTAGATCATCGTCATATCATCCTCTCTTAGCTTTACCATCATGCATAGATTCCTTCTAAAGCTATATTCTTCTTCCGCCAATCCATTGAGAAACTCTAAGATTAATCAACTACTGCCTTTGATTCTCCCTCGTTTCCTTTCGTCAAATCCTGAGTCTCCTCCCTCGCACCCTACTAATCCATTCCTATCTCGATCTGGGTATCCTTATTCCGACGATTCGTATCGAAAGTCGCGAGCTTTAGATGTAAACGGGAGATGTATCAGCAGTGAAGCGGGGAGAGAGTCTATAGAATACGATGTTCTGATCATCGGAGCTGGACCCGCCGGTCTATCTGCTGCTATACGATTGAAACAGCTCTGTCTGGAGAAGAACACTGATCTGTCTGTATGCGTCGTTGAGAAAGGAGCTGAAGTTGGTGAATGGAAGAAACTGAGACGGCCTCATTATGTGACTAGTTTGGAAAGACAATCAGTGTGTGTGAATGGATCGATATACTGGCTTTTTCGGCTGAGGGGCTGCTACACATTGGGTCAGGTTACCATTTACTAGCTTTGGATCTTAACAAAGGAAAGTTCCATAGAGTCTCAGCTCCGGATACGTTGGTCACCAGGGAAACCAAGATTGTCAACCTTGAGAACCGTCTAGCCATAGCCAAAATAACGATCCTTGGGCCTGAATGTATACTAGAGATATGTAGCATGAGTGCAGAAGAAGAAATATGGAGCAATACGTATGCCATAAATTTAACTGGGGTACCGGCGTCCATGTTTTTCACGCATGTGGCTGTTTCTAACCGAGGGAATCTTGTACTTTATAATGATCGTAAAAGTTTGTTTAAATATTATCCTTAGACTCGTGAGCTTCGTTGTCTCTCCTCAGATAGTTGTGTTCATGTTTAATCTCCTTACCTCGAGTTTAGCTCCACTTCGGTCAAAATCAGCATTTCATCCGGGTTATAACACCACGACATCTAGATGCAGATTGTTTTCCAAAATGGTTAAATTTGGTATAGCAGATATTATGTTTTTTTTTGTGAAACTGCAGATATTATGTTTATCGCTCTAGTTAGTATACTTGGTTGTCTTTTGATGTGTTCATTGAGTCTTGATGGATTAAGGACAACAGCAACAAGGACACACAAGTGGTGGACAGAAAAAAAATCAAAGAGGCACATCAAAACTAACCGGAATTAGTCGGTTTGAACTGGTTGTTTTTTCTCCCTGTTATTGTGTTATTGTCTGTTTTTCTTCAATAAGAGAATTCTGTCTCTTTTTTTTGCTTTTGCCATCGTATCTGTTGTGTTTTATTTTAACTAGGAGAACTGGTTACATCGTGTCCGTTAAAAGTTTTAACTTAAAACTATAATATCTTGTGTTTTAATCACCGTACGTGTGTGGACTCTCTTACATATTTGAATGTGTCTCTAGTTGTAACTTTATGAAAGCAGATAGAATGTGTTACTATTTGTTTACAGCTCGGGCACCAAAAAGGTTCCAATGTTATATTATCCTTGCTTATTCATGCATCTATGGTTGCTATAGGGGTGGTATCTGTTGAATATTCACATCGACATCGCGTGAATGTGATACATATATGATATATGGTTGCGATTATGTATATGCTTACGGTGGGTAGCTGTTGAATAGCCACACCGATCAATAGCAAGCAACCATAGATGCATGCCCATATCAAATTGTTGATTCCTGTATATTTATTTATTGTAACCAACACATTATTTACTATAAATCAAACTGTATGTTTTGCGTTGAATCTCTGTCGGAACCAACAATGTCCTCTAGTCAAATATGAGAAAATCTCATTTATTATTAGATATTTTGGATAAATTATCGACAAATTAGGATGATCTAGAAAAAAAATGTCGGATAATTTAAACTATTTTAAATATATAAAATAAAAATATCCGTATATTTTTGAATAATTAGGTAGTTCAGATACTTATTAGTATTTTTTCAGATACTTAGATATACATTTGATAGATTGTTACATTTTAAAAATATAAGCCTACATTATATGTAGACATAGTAAATATTTTTATATATTTGAATACCTATTCAGTTTTAAGGGATATGAAAATAGACTAAAAATCATTGAGATATTTTAAAATTTCAGTCCAATTCTGATCTTAAATATTTTGGTTCAGTTCCGGTTCAGTTCCAGTTCAGACTTTCAATTTTTTTTTTCTTTTTTCGCCTAGTAAAATTTTTTATACTAGCTATTAAATTAGTTTAAATGGGAAATAAAAATATAAGAGAAATATGCACTAAATGCGACATATAAAAAAAGCAAAAATACATGTTAAAACGTGTTCTCTTCAACGTTCCCCCGTCTGGTTTTGTTACGTCTCTCTAATCCCTTCTTTCGTCAATTTCTTACGTGTTTCAAACGGCTGGCCGTTGGTAACAATAGTATCATGCTTTGTAAGCTAAGGCCCATAAAGAAGCTCATTATGATCATGAGCAAAACAGATCACATTCAAAAATCACGACATAGCTTATTCTCCGATCAAGGTGCCATTTGGAGAAACCCAACGCTTGAAGACTTGTTTCTAGCAGAAGCTACTTCTTCTTCTTACCGTTATCTTCCAGCGAGGTAACATTTTCTGTTCTGATTACGAGATCAAATCCATTTTTTCTGATGCTCGATCCTAGGTGAATGCTTACATGCTCTGAAGAATTTAGAAACGAATTTCGTTTGTTCGCAGTGTTCTTAAACCTATGTTTTGTTTGCTCATACTGTTAGTAGACCTATTTTGTGTTCTGATTACGAGTTCGAGATGTTTCTGATGCTCAATCGTTCTTGTATTGTTCTTAAACCTTTGCTCGGTTTTGTATATGGATTATGAGACCTCAATTCCTGAAGAATTGAAAACTCGTGATGGATTTGAATTAGTTGTTGTTAATCGAAACTAAACCTGCAAGGATTTTGTTTTCTTTATGTAACAGTGAGTTCATGTTTACTCTCTTCTTCTTAATTTCTGTACTAGTTTTGAATCTGTGTTAAAACGCGGGTTTTGTTTGATTTTTTATTTAATTTACAAAATTGGTAGAAACATATTTTAGGTGTTAAGCTATTAGATTATATGTTCCGTTTTTTGGAACGGTGTTGTTATCATTATCATATTTTATCAGTGACAATTAGGTAATATATTAATAAATAGTATTAATATTTTTTTTGTTATCCATAGCTAACCATAATTGCAATCTGATTTTATTGGAATTCCTGATTTTTTTAAAAAAAAAATAGTTAAACATATATGGTTTATATATGTGAAGCAACTTAAATGATTGTGTTATAATTTAGGATTAAACCAGTTATTTATATTTATACATGTATTTTCTGATATATATGATTTTAACTGAATGTTTTTGTTATATTCGAAATAAGGTAGTAGTTGAATTACACTTCTATTTGACATGTTCCTAACATCTAGTTCATGTATGGTTAAATGTAGATCAATAAATTTTTTTTTAGTGATATAATTATCATTTAGTCAACTTACAGGATGTAATTTAGCAATCCAGTATAATATAAAAATAAATAAGTTGGTTTCAAAATTATTTGAATCTGAGTATAAGATAAGTCTGTTACGAAATTTGGTTAGTTTGTTTGTTATACAGATATTAGTATGTCATTTTATTCAAAAAATACATGATATTTTCATGAAATTCAGAAAATATAGGATAAATAGTTGGGGAAATTGTCACAAATACCATTTTCAAGATACCACTTTTCAATTATACACTAACCAACTATACCACCAAATTTTTAATGAATAAAATACCATTATACCCCTAATTAATTAAACAGAAAACTAATGTTCTCATCTCTCATCTCTCTCGAGAAGAAAGCTACCACCGTCATCGTCATCTCCATCTCCTCCTCCCTCTGTTTCACCTCCTTCAGCTAGGAAATCTACCCCTGAGTTTCCGTTTTATCAGCAGAATTGTATCATCACTCTCCTCTTCGCGATGGCTCTCGGATTCTTCTCTCTCGCTCTCTTCCTCTTCCTCAGCGTCGATTCGGATTCCTATGGTTCGAGTAGTAGTAGCAATACGAAGAAGAAGGAAGCGAATGTTGATCGGAGAAGCAACGTTCCTTCAATGCCGCGTTGAGCACTGGTATGCTGCTCAGTATATTCTCTTTGATCATCTTTGTTGATTGATATGATGCTGTGACGTGTCTCAATCTTGGAAATGTTACTAAGCAGGTCAGCTCAAGGTATCACCTAGCGACAAATTGTTTTTTTTTTTGTTATGTATATACTAGTTTCTAAGTGACATTGGTGAATTGACGTCTACCTTTGTAGAATTCATATGAAGTAGAGCCAGAAACCCCTCGTAACCAAGCCTTACTTCATATGACCAGTGCTCCAAGGAGGAGGTTTTGTGGTGACATCAAGAGCTTTTCTCATGAGTTGAACTCCAACATAAAAAGGAAGCTCCTTTTCAAAATTTTAAAACCCAATCTAGGGTTTCTCTCAATGGATGTGGATGTGGCGATGGTGTTAGAGGTGTGATTGAAGATCTGGTTTTGAATTGTAAAGACCAGAGTTTAGGATTCAGAGCTCATAAGATCTCTCTATCTCTGAGAAGGTGTCTCTTGGCAAAAGAAAGGTTACAACTTTGTTTAGATTCTTGAAAGGATGTGATTTTTTTTTCTTTTGTGGGCTTTTGATCATGTTTTTGGTGGAAAAAAAATCTGCTGATGGAAGAAGCAAAACAGTTTTTGGTATCTCACTTGTCACGGCCAATCAATGGTGTTGCATCTCCAGGTCTTGGTATGTGCATACTGTACGCTTTTATAACAAACCATTGAGCTTTGTGTTCAAGCATCGTTAATGATTCTTTGCCATTTGTTTCTGCAGGAAAGAATGTCTCTGTGGCTAATAAGTGTATTAGTAGTGAAGTTACTACTGTTAATCCAGCTGTGAGCCATTTCAGGCCTAAGATGGTGCTCAATGGTGCTGATTCTCAGGGCACTGGTAAGTCTTCCTGTTTTATATTCCATCTTTGTTTTCAGTAGATTCAGTTGTAGTGGTAAGATATTGATAGCCTTTGACTTGGAGAATAGCATATTCTGGTTGGTTTGCTACGGCTTTATACAATAAAGAATTATAATAGCCAAATCCAAGTGCTATCATTAGGTGCTTAGCCCTGTAACTGTAGTTAGTCCTATATAGCGAAGATTGTTCCTAGTTCTATCTTGAGTTTCTTAATTTCACTTTTTACTTTTTCAGGTGTTCCAGCAAATTCTTTTGGAAATTGCAGCTGTGAAAATGAACTCCTAGGAGAAGATTGAGTCTCATCTGAGCATCTATATACAAGTACTTCTTTTCTTGCTCTATAAACTCTTCTAACTGATTTATGAACACTTCTTAATTGATTTATAAACGCTTATAAATTGTGTTATGAAGATTATTAAATTCTTATAGTCTTTTGAATAAAGTCTTATAAATAGATTTATAAACTGTAATATTGCGTATCCCATTTGCAGATTCATCCTCGTCTTTGCTTGTGAGGGAGTTATCTCATCAATGGCTTCCCTTTGTTGCTCATGCAGTCATGAAGCATTGCAGGTATTCAGATTTCTTATGCAGTGTCTTAACTTGGTTGCAACTAGATTGGTATGTGTGCTAATTGCTTCATGACTTCATTTTGATCTTTGTTCTCTTTTCTGACATGTATTCATTTATTTAATGTTTGCAGGAAGTAATAGAAGTGCATGTGCTTTCAACTGGTAGATACTGTGCTTTTGCTTTGTGCCTCTCCTCATATATCACAGATTTGACGAGGACTACATCCTCCTAATAGATTTGAAAATCAGAAACAACTGTTTTCCACACAAAAAAATGCAACAGTAGATCATCCCTTACAGTAATGCAAGATCAGTGAACCTCTTCTCTGGAGACGAAGTGACTAAATCCTTTAGGAGTTATGATAGTTAGAGGTGTTCTTGCAGTTGAATGTGGATGGGAGAGATTAGGTAATATATGAAAAGAGATTATAGCTCTTTGCAGAGTTGTAAGGATTTATAACTTATTTTACAAAGATTTATAAATTAGCTATAAAAATTTATAAAGGCTTATAAATTATTTATAAGAGTTCTTAATCATAAAAAATATTTTACTTCTCAGCTATAAATTTTTATACATCATTTTGAAATGATTTATAAATCAATTATAAAGATTTTTGTCGGCAATCAGTTATAAAGATTTATAATGAGTCTTATA
>OVBX01002619.1:0-19550 GCA_900406325.1 Erucastrum elatum | reverse complement strand
GAGATATATATATATATATATATATATGTACATATATATTATTATTTTAGTTGTGATATATGAATTATTAATATATTTAATAGTTTACCATAAATAAATATTTATATGGAAATTGACATTAATGATGATATATGAGTTATTTTTATTACCATATTTAAAATTCCTGCAAAAAAAAATAATTTTTTTATAAAAAATTTTACATCTCACAATTAATATGATGTCATGTCAATATTTTCTAAAACCATGTCATCTATTTTAAGTGTCATATCATTTTTTTTCAGCGAGAATGATTGTATCGACGACATGTATACAAATCACTTCGCAAATGTAGTATAGGAGATAGAACATCGGTGAAGAATTAACAAGCCTGAGATTACCAAACTAGAGAAAGGAGAAATGTTTTGCAGAAAGTGAAAGTAAAAGATTACAGAAAAAGATGCAAGGGACAAGGGGACGACGCTTGTTCTCTTTTCTTCTTTTTGAAAAAAATAAAATCTAATTGAAAATGTTAATTTAAATATCAAATAAATTATGCTGATTATATTTTTTGATAATAATATTAATATTCAGATTGGATAGTTTAATAAATTTACATATACCAAAGTATATTTTACAAAAACCTTAAAGAGTGGTATAGTTTTCAAACTAAAATCTCATAGAAATGTATTTCTCCAAGTATCCTTAAAATCTTAAATTTTTTTTTATTGTAATATCAGCAGGGGAATATGAAAAGTTAAGAAGTCTCACCTTCTTGACCAAATTAACACCTAATCTCTTTTAGAGGAACATTCTCTCATTTACTGATTTCCTATAAAATACAGAAATAGTATAATATATTATAAAATATAAACTAAAACATAATTGTATTTAAAATTATTTACTCAAATATTTGAACACACGGTCTCTTTCTTTACAATTTCGTTATGTAACTTTTCCTCCACTTCTACCTCAGTTTTGTTACGGTTTACTTTACAGATATGAATTAAAAAGTAGTAACAAAATATACTAACTGTATTTTCATTTAGGATGTAAAATGTAGTAATAAATAATTTTCTGGAATGATGTGCATCAGTAATTACTTTTCTTCTTGGAAATTGATATTTTATTTGTCCAACAAATGTGAACTACTTCGATTAGATATGAGACTATTATATCTAAAGCTATGATTATATCCGGAAATCTCAAGCGTCCAACGAATCAAAGGCTCACAAGCAAAAGGAAAAACTAGTCCACGTTGATGAACCACCATTTGAAAAATCTTGAAGCACAATCTCACAAGTTTCCTTTCGATCCCAACCCCATCTTTTATTATATAAATTTCCAACGGAAGCACATAAACTTCTCAAAATCGTGAGAAATGGTCACAAAAGCCTCTAGTCCAAGAAGAGATATGGACGTGACTCTCTTCTTGTTCTCCTTCCTCTTAACTCTCACTGCTCTAGTGGAAGCTGCTGGTCGTGGAGTTACCAATAATAATAACAAAAATGGAGGATTAGGAGCTTCGTTTATATTTGGAGATTCTCTAGTCGATGCCGGAAACAATAATTATCTACCGACCTTGTCTAGGGCCAATATGAAGCCTAATGGTATCGATTTCAAAGCCTCCGGAGGAAACCCTACCGGTCGGTTTACTAATGGCCGGACCATTGGTGACATCGTTGGTACGTACACCTATCTATTTTCCGTAACGCATATGTATAGTAAATGATATGTGGTATATATCATTAATGTATATGATGTTGATGTTTATTTGATCTACACATGTTTAGTTTTACGATATGAACGGGTTGATTTACGATATTTCAGGGGAAGAGCTAGGGTCAGCGAACTATGCGATCCCATTCTTAGCACCAAACGCTACCGGAAAAGCTTTATTAGCCGGTGTGAATTACGCGTCTGGAGGAGGAGGAATCATGAATGCAACCGGAAGAATCTTTGTAGGTTTTTTTTTTTTTTGAATGAATAAGTTTTAGTAATCTGGATTTGAGAATATGTTAAAATAATGTATTTTAGACTTCTAATTTTTGTGTAAAAATGTAAATATTTGGTAGGTGAATAGGTTAGGTATGGATGTACAAGTCGATTTCTTCAACACCACACGTAAACAATTTGATGACCTACTTGGAAAGGACAAAGCAAAAGAGTATATAAGCAAGAAATCAATATTCTCAATCACTATCGGAGCCAACGACTTCCTCAACAACTATCTATTCCCACTTCTCTCTGTCGGAACACGGCTCACGGAAACTCCTGATATATTTATTGACGACATGCTTGATCATCTACGCGACCAACTAACCGTAAGCAAAACCAACATATAGTTTTGTTACCTTTGAATCATACGTTATAAGCTTACAATCAATGAATCCTTATGGTTACAATGCAGAGGTTGTATCAATTGGATGCGAGGAAGTTTGTGATCGGGAACGTTGGACCGATCGGATGCATACCGTACCAGAAAACCATTAATCAATTAAACGAAGACGAGTGTGTGGACTTGGCTAATAAGCTAGCAAATCAATACAACGTTCGACTAAAGAGTTTATTGGAGGACCTAAACAAGAAGCTTCCTGGAGCAATGTTCGTGCATGCAAATGTCTACGATTTGGTCATGGAACTCATCACTAACTACAAAAAATACGGTAATATTTTTGTTTCATTCTTCTGTAATTCCTACACGCACATTACTAACATGTACGGACGTTTTATATCTTAAAGGGTTCAAATCTGCGACAAAGGCTTGTTGCGGTAATGGAGGACAGTATGCGGGTATAATACCATGCGGACCGACTTCAAGTTTGTGCGAGGAAAGGGACAAGTATGTGTTTTGGGATCCTTATCATCCGAGTGAAGCAGCAAATGTTATCATCGCAAAGCAGTTGTTGTATGGTGATATTAAAGTTATATCTCCAGTTAATCTCAGCAAACTCAGAGATATGTGATTCGATTGTTTGCTAAACAAAGCATCTCATTGGAGATTCGATACCTATTTTTCTTGCATTTACGTTTTATATACGCAAAGCTGAGATCCATCTTTGTATGTGTTTGTGTTGTGTTTAATTTTAGTGAGAATGCTTTTGTTTTTCTTTTTGTCAAGATTTATAATATATTTGTCAAAATGTGATTAACAAACTTCTGGTTCTCCTTCTACATTGCCTTCTTTACTTTCTGCAACTTGGTTTAATCTTAGAGGGTTAGTTTCCCACGTATAATCTTTGTACATTGACTATTAGTTTTTAGTCGTTTTCTGAGATCCAGAGAATACCAAACCAACACTTCACTGACTGTTAGTTTTTTTTTTCTTTTTCTTAAAGCAAAGAAACTAGAAAGCAATAAGAGTCCTAAAACTTTAGAAAGATACACAATAGAACACACACTTCATTGTATATATAATACAGTGATCCTTATTTTTTAGGATAAGCTCAGACAGAGTGACAGAGCATTACTTTTGCCCCAGTTACTGCATTTCTGACTCAAGAACTACTTCACATTTATATAATATTATTGTTGTGAAAAGCTGAACTTTGTAACTACTACTATGCAGTGGAAATCTCAGGTTTTATTTAGGCATATATAACCGCAATCTCCAAGAGAAGAGCACAGAGTTCTCGAGGTGTGGAGAACATTGCCATATGATCTGCATCTTTGATCTCCATCACTTCTTTTACTGGGAAATTGTTGATCATCCAACGCTGGTAATCCTCAGGTACCGCAAGGTCCTCTCCACATACGATATAAATACGTGTAACAGATCCATACCCTTCCTCACTAAAGCTTCTTGTCCCTGCCAGATTGTCTGTGACTAATGGGTTCACCCTCACCAACATTTTCGCCAATGTAAGATCCTAACACGCCACAACAACAATCATCATCACAAGATTGAAATAATTGGTTTCTACTAGGCTTAAGGTCATACTTCTGGAGGAGAGAGTTGATATAAGTACGTGGCCATAAAGTTTGGTCCAAAAAGACTAAACTCTAAAGGGCGGCCAGATTTCCCGTAGGTACCGAACACGGTGTCCAGCCAATCCTCTTGTGGAACGCTTCTGATCAGCTGCATATTTCAGGCTGACATGAGAATCACTTGAGAGAGGTAAAACACGTGCAACCATCTAATTACCTACCTTTTCGTAAACATAAGCTGGTGGGTTACTTGTGTCGGGCATGAAAGCTGCCAAGAAGACAATAGCAGCGCTCTTACACGGGAAGATGTCAGCAGCGAGAGAAACTGGTATTCCTCCCATGCTATGAGCACAAGACTCACCTTATCCTCTTCTACTGAGCTAAGAATATCAAGCAATGGTTTGGCGTAATCCTTCAAAGTCTGAATCTCTTCTAATCTTGTCTTGTTTATACCCGATGCAGCAAGATCCACTGCGACAACGCTGTGACCTGCAGCCACCAGCTGCGTTTTAACCTTGTACCATATCCACGCGCCGTGGCAGAGACCATGGACAAGCACAAACCGCTTCTTGTTCTCCTTCTCCATTGCCTTATTTACTTTAAGCCTCTTGGTTCAACATAAATAATGGAGGCTATTTTCCAGTATACTTTGTAAATTGACTTATAGTTTTTTTGTCATTCTCTGAGATCCATAGAAAGCAATGAAGTCATCTTTGGGAAGATCCATTTTAGAACATCCACTTAGTCGTACCTAATCCATTTACATATTTGTAGAAAGCTAGTTGAGGTGATTTTTTCCAAGAGCTGGTCATTTAGTGATTGAGGCTTGCATAACATCGACACATGATCTACCAAAAAGTTTGCTAGATTTTTATTCGCCGTTGAAGTTATTGTGCAATGGCTTTGTCCACTTTGTATGCTGGTGGAACAAAAGTAGGTACAATAGTTACGTTGTTGCCAAATGATAAGGTGACATGTTATTCTCAAATTAGATTTACTAGGCTTAATAACAAGTTCTTGTTAGCCCTCAGTTCTTGCATTTCTTTGATAATAGCTGCAAAAAAGGTATTCGCTTAAATTGTTTTCTCTTAAAGATGCTGAATAGTTGTTACTGGAAATCAAAATTTGAAAGATATATATTTAAGAACTGAACAACAACAAAAAAATATTATGAAAAAGAAACAACTGGTTTTCTTAGAAAAAACTTGATTTTGAACTAGTATGACAAACCGCTTCTTGTACTCCTTATCTATTGTTTTTTTTTTTTACTTCTACTTCTTGGCTAGCGCTTATATAGACGTCACAATAAAACCTCTATAAATTAATAATGTTGGGACTTTAAAATTTTATTAATTTATAGAGATATTAATTTACAAAAGTTTCCTTATTTAAATTTTTTCTACTTTTAAATAGTTTTATTTATAAAAGAAAAAAAAATATTTTACCGTATCTACATTATTTAAATTTTAAAAATTTGACTTTCATATTTTTTATTTGTGTATATTTTTATCTTTCATAGAATTATTAAGTGGTTTTTGGTATAATTTTACTAAATATTATCAAAATATATTAAAATTTTAAGAACAATAAAGAATTTTCATTGTGAATATAAAACCAACAATATAATATTTAACTTGTACTTATATAAAAATTAGATATAGATAGATTATTAATTTATAATTTTAAGGGGACTATATATTTACATAAAATTTTAAAAATACTATTATCTTATTATTTTATTGATTTGTGTTATATTTAACATCTGCCCAACTTAGGACCGACAAAATTTATTGATTTATAAAGATTATTAATTTATAGAGTATTAATTTATAGAGGTTCTACTATATACTTTTTGTATACTGATTGCTAGTTTTTGGGCGTTCTCTTAGACACAATGGTATGTTGAAAGTCTTTGAACGAAAGTGTTGAAATATTGTGTTAATCTACGTAGATTCAACAAATGTTGTAAAGTTTCAACAGTTGAAAATAAAAATTTGTGGTCCAACGCTGTCACATGCTTCTTTATTATTGGGCAAACAAAATTCATTATCTTTGTAGATTTCTTTTGATTTTTATTCTCATCCAATAATTCGAAAAAAAAAATTTATATAATAAAACTTCTTAAAAGATATAAAACTGATATCAAAATACCAGAGACTACTCTCATGAAGAAAATGCCATTTTTCATTATAATCAATTATTTTCGTGTTTTAACTTTTTTTATTAAATGAATCCCAATAATAATCTTTATTTATTATTTTAGTTTTCGAATTAGAATCAATTATTAATATGTAATTATTATGCTGTAAAGGATAAAATATAAATTAAAAATAGTAGGGTGTTGCAAATTTTTAAACAAGTCATTGTAGATGGTTAAGATGAAGTGAGTGTTGAATAAATTATGTTAATAAGAGAGAAGATGATGTGAAATATTAAAATAAGAAAAATAGAGTATTGATAAGGAAATAGATGTTAAAACCATTGTACATGGTCTTAAATCTCTTTGATCTAGACAATGCCAAACAAAGACTACATTGACTGTTTATTTTAAATTATTAATTTCAAACATTGAACGCGATAATAGTCTTGATCTTTAGAAAGACCATTTGCAGGACAACACTTATTTGTATCCAAATACATTTTGCATACAAAGAGAATTAAGAGAATTTTTCCGCGATTTCCAAGAGATAGTCACTTAGTAACTGAGGCTTGCAGAACATTGGCATATGATCTGTGTCCTCCATCTCCTTCACTACTTTCGCCGGATAATTATCGATCATCCACCATTGATGTTCTTTTGTAAGTGTTTTGTCCTCTTTGCACACAATGTAAGCTCGAGGAACAGATCCATACCCTTTGTCCGAAAAGTTCTCCACCTTGGCTAAATCATTGATGAACAATGATCCGGGCCTCTTTAGAAGCAATCCAAGCTCAATGTCCTAAATCAAGATCACCTTATACATGAGTATTTATCATATTATCATGATATGTTGATGATGATACATCAAATTACCTCAACAGGAGAAAGTTGATAGAGAGCGTGCTTCATGAACTCAGTGCTGAAAGACATTGACAAACCGGAATTGTCTGAGCCATACGGTTTTAACTCCGATCCCAACCATGCTTCTGGTGGCGTCTCCCGATTAAACTTATACGTGATCATAAATTTAAATTTAGATTTATCTTTCTGGTTAAGACAACTAAATTACACACTTGGACTTTCAGTAAAGTAGGTGAAATTAAACTCATTGTACCCACATACGCGTTCAATGGGGGAGAACAGGAATATGTGAGATAGGTGACATCTAGGCAGGCCAGTCTCTAGACAAGTGCAAGAGGTGCTCTTGAATAGGGTCCAGAATATTTTTAAAATATTTATATTGTGGTTTACTGTATTTCTTAAAATTTAGGGTTCTTGTTACAAAATTATTTTGTTTGTTCTTAGATAATTAGAAGTCCAAAAATAATGAGAGAGACCCTGCATATACGTTAAATATTTTTGATAATGTGACTTATTATCGGGGATCCAGATATAATCTGAGAAAAATATGATATCTATAGTGTCTGAATTCAGGTTTAGATGGTAAAATCTTGGATCCTTCAAAACCGAATCAAGATCAGTATCTTGACTTTTAGATCCGGATATCCGAATTTGTATTTTTAAAATATATTAAATTTTTAAATTTATTAGTGATTATATTTGATATATTAATATTTATAATATTATATTTTTAATATTATATACATACATGTATTTTACTTAGGTATTGTTTTGGTATTTGAATAATATTTTTATTTTTAATTATTTTTATAATCTTGATTCAGATATTCGCGAGCAATACAACATTTAGATGGATACTGAATATCTGAAAGCCACAAATTCAGATCTGAGTATTAAATTCACAGATCCGACCTATCCAAATTTACTTTAATTTTTCTGGATATAAGAATCCGTCTCAACTTTATGGTTATTGCATATACACACTAGGACATATCATAAAGACTCCAAAAATGGAGATCTACCTCACAGGTTATAAAGACTCCAGAAAGGGAAAATATATATATTTATCACATCCTTATCAGTTTAATATTGGGTGATTGGTGGGTACTGAATGATGGCCGCAGAATTTAAGATGTTGGTTTTTGAGTTATGCAACGTGTTTGTCATTTTGTAAATAAATTATTATATATATTTCATAATGCGAGACAACAGGACGAGTGCGGTACGATTCAAATAGTAACAAAAATATATGGATATATAGATATATGTAGAAATGTTATAATTTACGACGGTGCAGGAGTGATTGGTTATCATTCGAAGTTTTAGCAGAAAATATTCATCGTGGTAAATTGATCGTCTCGAAAAAACAAAAGTAATAAATTTGTAGACTGTAGGTGTCAATATGTCTCAAATCAAACTAAAGATATATCTAACATTATATATATATATATATATATATATATATATTATTTGTTTATAAGAATGGCAAATCCATTCAATGCTATTTGTGTGTTTTAAGATGAAAATGTTCAAAAATTAGGATCAGGGCTCTGGATTGATCATATGGACGATTTCCTCGTCATACTGGCCCATCTTGTAGTGATATTTCTTAGATAAGCACAAGATAACATATAGAAATCAATGTTTTCTAAGAAAGAAGATAACATATAGAAGATCTAATGATTTCTAGAAGTATGTGTTGCGGATGAAAAAAGTTGATGTCTAGATAGTTTAAGCTCGTACGTTATAATTACTTTTATTTAAGCTCGTAGTTACTTTTGTTTAAATTTCAGTTCTTAAAGATTTGGCTCTAAACAGAAAAAAGTAGTGGTCGTTAAAAACAAGATCAAACCTTATCTACGACGAACGATGGTGAGTGTTTAGTATCGGGCATGAAAGCAGTCACGAAAACTGAGACAGAGATTTTGTCTGGAAACTTATCCATGGCCATGGCTAAGCTGAACCCTCCGAAGCTATGACCAACGAGCACAACCTTCTCATCACTTGGTAATGAGGCGATAAGCTGTATCAATGGCTCAGAGTATTGTTCGCATGTGGAGATTTCAGTGATAGACCTGGTTGTGTCTATACCCGAAGCAGCAAGGTCTAAGGCGGTTACACGGTGGTCGGCGGCCTCGAGAAGCGGCTTAACCTTGTACCAGCACCAAGCGCCGTGGCATGCACCATGTACTAGCACGAAGTGCTGCTGCTTCTTCTCCTCACCCATTTTTTTTTTCTTAACCTTTGATTTTGTATATTATTTCCTACTCGTCCCAGACCGACACCAGAAACTCTCTCTCTCTCTCTCTCTCTCTCTCTCTCTCTCTCNCTCTCTCTCTCTCTCTCTCTCTCTCTCTCTCTCTCTCTCTCTCTCTCAATGATACGTCAGCCTTCTGTTTTCTTTTTTTGGTAATACGTCAGCCTTCTGTTACTAATTCATTTAAGTTTATTGTTCAAAAGCACAATCTTAAAGCAGCTTTTTCTAACTAAGGCTTCGAATGGTAAAATCATTTCAAGCGGTGCAGATCAAGCGGATCATGCAGATCAAACAGAATAAGTGCAGATCAAGCAGATCAAGCAGATCATGCAGGAAGGAGTCTTTATTGATAACTGCAATAATCATTACATGTATAAACATATATAACTTAAGTATATTTAGAAAAAAAAAATCAAAAAGAAAATAAATTCAGTTCAAACAAAAAAAACTTGGGACTGTGTTTTAAAAAAAAATACTTACCTGTGACTAATGATAAAAGAGTGAGAAGAGCTGATGGTTTTTTGGTCAAACTATAATATGAGTGAGTTTATTACTAGTAGATAGCTATATAGGGTGGCTTATGTGTTTGGGTCACTAAAAGTTTTTAATTGGTCAAGTGGGTAACATAAAGTTTTTATTGGTGGAATGGGTCGTTAGGAGAGAGAAAAAAAATTAATGGCTATTTTAGCCTTTATGACCTATAAACTTTTAGTGTTTGACTCACATGATTTCAATCAAAACTTTGAGCTCACACGTGTGTGACCCCTATTCCTCTGGCAACTCCTGGTCTTTTTTTTCTCTTAGATGAATGACTTTTGTTAGATCTTTCGATCTTGTAAATTTGTTGTTCGATTAAAACATTCAGATTTTCAAAAAAAAATGTTTTAGATAACAATGAAACGGTTTCAATTGAAGCTGGTTTCAACAGAAATGAAGACAAGAGATCCCACCACGTTTCTGTCTTCTCCGCCGAGCTATCCGTAGAAGTTCTCACCAGAATCCATGGCACAACAAGCTTCATTCCTCGTCGCAGGTCCAAAAACGAAACCGTCTCGATCTCGTCCAAACACCAATCGTCGACGTCGGATTGTCTCCATATTGCTCTCTCCTCCGCCTCCGTCTCTCCTTGAGCTCCAGTGTGCTGCGTCGTCTCCTTCTTCGCGCCCTCATCTCTCTCTGTCGATCAACAATGGTGACTTTCAGACTATTTGCACATTGGGTCCTCTAGCTTCTCATTTATTTCATTTCGGCCAATAGTTTTCTTAATCACAGAAAAGACCTCTCAAATTTACCCCAAACTTTTGATTGTGCATCCAGACCCAAGCAAATGTTCTGTATTTGCAGGTTGATCTCTGCATTCTTGTAAACTTTTGTTTCTGCCCCCAATAACCTTGATCTGCAAATATGGGTTTTCAAAATGACCCCAAACCTCCAATAATCCTTTCAAATATATCCTACAAATATTCATTATTTTGTTTTATGCTATTTAGAATTAACCAATACCATGAACCCATTTGTATTGTATCAACAAAATTAACTATATTTTCCAACCCTGAAAATTAACCAATACCAAGAATCCATTTGTATTGTATCAACAAAATTAACTATAACTAGTTTATTTTCTATATATTTGTCGATATCTAAACTATACGAGAAAAGTGAAATGTAAATATGTAAGTATGGTTCAGTGTTTCAATGAAACCTCAATAAAATTTGTTTTAAAATTAACTGAGATTAATCAAACATAATTAAAGTTGCATTTTTTTAACAACTTGGATGTTGATATATTATTTAAGAATGATTATCTGAAACATTATATTTACAGTTGTATTATATATGAATTTTTAAAATTTACATAAAAGAATGATTTATTTTTATTCAAACAAACCTAAAGTGTTTCTTTAAGTTACATTTTATATTTTAATATTATTAATTTATATAGTATATTGTTGGTATTTTCTATTAATATAAAAGAATAATCACTTTATACACATTACTTATATATATTGTATATTGTATATAATACGCCTAGACCCTAAACCCTAAACCCTAAATCATGATCCTAGAAAAAAACTCGAAACCCTTAGCCTTAACTCATATATTCAAGACCCTAAACTCAAAACCTAATGCATAGGATTCTTATCAATTTTTAGGTTGGTCTTAATATATCATATCTACAATCAATATACCCCTTGTGATATGATATTTTCATGGTTAGTATTAATTTATTGTACTGCTACACTCTTATTGTTATTGAGTATACATCTTGGAAATCAAAATCACACTCTTACTGTTATCCAGATACCTTTATTACCTTACTACTCTCCAAAACCCTAAAATAAACATTTTAATTCTAACTCCTAGCCAATAGACTTTATATTCTTAAATCAAAGTAGCACTATGAGGATCATAACTCCAAAAACTTAAACCCAATCCAAAACCCTAAACCAAACACTAAAACCTAAACCCTACACCTTGAAAACTATACACTAACTCTTAACCAAACATTAGACCACAAACCCTAAAATTCAAACTATTTGGTAAATAAATATGTTAGACAACTAATGCACAATTGGAAATTAAAATTATAATTTGAAAAAAAACTTAGCAAAGTGTAGAGATAAAGTTGAAATTTAAAAACACTATGCAAGTACACACTTGTGCACACCGGAGTGAATGGTTCGGCGTGCACACCAGAGTGTACGGTTCGGCGTGCATACCGGAGTACACCTAGGTTTAATTGAAGCTTCGTATAATGTTCGCACCATACTTTGGAACTAGAACCAAAACCTTATGGAAATTTATACGAATCGGTGTGAACAACGGAGTGTATTGTTCAGTGTTCACACCGAAATGTACACCTAGATTTAATTGAAGCTTCATATAATGTTCGCACCATACTTCATATAAAATATTTATACATATAAATTATTATTTTATAATTTTAATGGACCCATATATTTACATAGATTTTTTTTTTAAAAATATCATTTTATTATTTTAATTTTGCATCAGCCTATGTTGGGACCGTCGGAATTTACTCATTTAAAAAAATTATTACTTTCTCAAAAGTATTAATTTATCGAGTATTAATTTATAGAGATTGTGTTGTATGATTTATAATATTTTTGAACAACGTATGATTTATATTTAATATTGCATTTTATTATATTTTAATCTTCTTACATCTTGTGATGCATTGATTTTTTTTTATTGTGTATATGTGTTCATTAAAATGATTATAACTTTAATGGAACCATTTATTTACATATAATTTTTTTAAAAATATCATCTTATTATTATATGTGGTCAGCGTGCTCACCGAGTGTACGGTTTGGCGTACACACTGGAGTGTACGGTTCGGCGTGTACACCGGAGTGTACGGTTTGGTGTGCACTCCGGAGTGTACACCTAGGTTTGATTGAAGCTTCATATAATATCCGCACAATACTTTGGAACTAGAACCAAAAACTTATAGAAGTTTGTATAGTTCGGTGTGCACAACGGAGTGTACGGTTCAATGTGCACACCGGAATGTACACCTAGGTTTAATTGAAGCTACATATAATGTTCGCATTATACTTTGGAACTATAATCAAAATCTTATGGAAGTTTATAAATTTTTGCTTCCAAAACGATTCTAAAATAATTCGTTTAAAATATTTTTAGATATAATATTACTAAATTTCATCAAAAATATATTAAGTGTTATTTTTGAACAACGTATGATTTATATTTAATATTGCATTTTATTACATTTTAATCTTCTTACATCTTGTGATGCATTGCAATTTTTTTATTGTGTATATGTGTTCATTAAAAGGGTTATAATTTTAATGGAACCATTTATTTAAATAGAAGTTTTTTAAAAATATCATTTTATTATTATATGTGGTCGGCGTGCTCACCGAGTGTACGGTTTGGCACCGGAGTGTACGGTTCAGCGTGTACACCGGAGTGCACAGATTATACTTTGGTATATGTTCGCATTATACTTTGGAACTTTGGAACTATAATCAAAATCTTATGGAAGTTTATAAAGTTTTGCTTCCAAAACGATTCTAAAATAATTCGTTTAAAATATTTTTAGATATATTATTACTAAATTTCATCAAAAATAGTGTTAAATAAATAAAAATAATTCCCTAGTTAATATAATACAAACATTATAATAATTAGTTCTTACTTATGTAAAATATGTATACATATAAATTATAAATTTATAATTTTAATGGAACCATATATTTACATATATTTTTTTAGAAAAATTATCATCTGATAATTTTCATCTTATTATTTTAATTTTGAACCAGCCTAAGTTGGGACCATTGAAATTTACTAATTTATAAAAATTATTAATTTATCAAAGGTATTAATTTATTAGGTATTAATTTATAGAGATTGTGTTGTATGATTTATATTATTTTGAAAAATGTATGATTTATATTTAACATTGCATTTTATTACATATTAATCTTCTTACATCTTGTGATGCATTAAAATTTTTTATTGTGTATATGTGTTCATTAAATGGGTTAAAACTTTTTTAACAAAAATAAAAATAAAAGGATTATAACTTTAATGGAACCATTTATTTACGAAGAATTTTTTTTAAAAAATTATCATCTTATTATTATGTGTTCAGCGTGCACACCGAAGTGTACGGCTTGGCGTGCACACCGGAGTGTATGGTTCGGCGTGCACACCGGATTGTATGGTTCGGCGTGCACATTGGAGTGCACTGTTCAACGTGCACACCGGAGTGTACACCTAGGTTTAATTGAATCTTCATATAATGTTCACACCATACTTTGGAACTAGAATCAAAACCTTATGAAAGTTTATACGGTTTGGTGTGTACAACGGAGTGAACTGTTGAGTGTGCACACCAGAATGTACACCTAGGTTTAATTGAGGCTTCATATAATGCCCGCACTATACTTTGGAGCTATAATCAAAACCATATGAAAGTTTATAAAGTTTTGCTTTCAAAACGATTCTAAAATAATTCGTTTAAAATATTTTTAGATATAATATTACTAAATTTCATCAAAAATATATATTAAGTGCTAAATAAATAAGGATAATTCCCTAGTGAATATAATACAAACAATATAATAATTAGTTCTTACGCATGTAAAATATTTATAAATATAAATTATTAATTTATAATTTTAATGGAACCATATATTTACATAGATTTTTTTTTTAAAATTATCATTTTATTATTTTAATTTTGAACCAGCCTAAGTTGGGATTAAAAATTATCATTTTATTGTTTTAATTTTGAACCAGCCTAAGTTGGGACCGTCAAAATTTACTCATTATAAAAATTATTATTTTATCAAAAATATTAATTTATCGAGTATTAATTTATAGAGATTGTGTTGTATGATTTATAATATTTTTGAACAACATATGATTTATATTTAATATTGCATTTTATTACATTTTAATCTTCTTACACCTTGTGATGCATTGAATTTTTTTTATTGTGTATATGTGTTCATTAAAAGGATTATAACTTTAATGAAACCATTTACTTACATAGAATTTTTTAAAAAATTATCATCTTATTATTATATGTGTTCGGCGTGCACACCGGAGTGTACGGTTCGGCGTGCACACCGGAGTGTATACCTAGGTTTAATTGAAGTTTCATATAATGTTCGCACCATACTTTGGAATTCGAATCAAAACCTTATGGAATTTAATACGGTTCGGTGTGCACAACGGAGTGTACGGTTCAGTATGCACAACGGAATGTACACCTAGATTTAATTGAAGCTTCATATAATGTTCGCACTACACTTTGGAACTATAATCAAAACCTTATGGAAGTTTATAAAGTTTTGATTCCAAAACGATTCTTACTCATGTAAAATATGTATACATATAAATTATTAATTTATATTTTTAATGGAACCATATATTTACATAGATTTTTTTTTTAAATTATCATTTTATTATTTTAATTTTGAACCAGCCTAAGTTAGGACCGTCGAAATTTACTAATTTATTAAAATTATTATTTTATCAAAAGTATTAATTTATCGAAATTAATTTATTGAGATTGTGCTGTATGATTTATATTATTTTTGAAAAACGTATGATTTATATTTAATATTGCATTTTATTACATTTTAATCTTCTTACATCTTGTGATGCATTGAAATTTTTTTATTGTGTATATGTATTCATTAAAAGGGTTATAACTTTAATGGAACCATTTATTTACATATATTTTTTAAAAAAATTATCATCTTATTATTATAATTTTGAATCAGCCTATGTTAGGACAGTCATAATTTACTAATTTATAAAAATTATTAATTTATTATTATCGACTATTAATTTATAGAGATTGTACAATATTATTTATATTGTTTTTGAACAACGTATGATTTATATTTAATATTATATTTTTTTACATTTTTAATCTTCTTCCTTCCTGTGATGCATTTTAATTTTTTATTGTGTATATTTGTGCATTAAAAGGGGTTTGATTTAAAATCTAAAAGTTTGGATCAAAAATGTAAAGGAAATCAAGAAATCTGTATGTTTTATAACATTGGGGCCAAAATAAAATAAAGCAGAACAAATAAGGACCAATGATGCAATAATGAGAAACTTGGCCATTGTTGGTTAATTGAGATTTCGATCTGAGACACGACGACGGCGAGGACTCACAGCAAAGACATAGCACGAAAGAGATAGATGAGGACATGAAGTAGGAGACAACGCGGCACACTGGAGGTCGCAATAGGTCGAAGCTGTTTGCCGCGGTGGAGGAAAAGATTTGACGGACGAGTCGAGGGCGTGATGGAAAAGCTTGATACCCGAGCATGTGAACCTGTAGCAGCTCCTAGAGCATAGAAACAAAAGCATCGTTGATTAATTATAAGTTATTTGATGAATGCATTTAAACTCAATAATGGAGAAATTGGAGGAGAAAAAGAAACAATAATGACAAGAAGACTTTGTGATAGTAAAAAGTGATAGTCTCTCACGTGTGGAAATAATTCAAAGGAATTAATTGGGTGATGGCAATTTGGTGAATATGTAGTCTGGGCAAGGTCTGTTAGGTATTTTCTGAAAGACTTGCACAGGGTCAAAATCAGACGCGACCTATCCGACAAATAAAAACTATCTGCGACCCAAAGTGTGAATTAATAACTTGAAAGTGACCCACTTTGCCAATAAATTCTAGCTATATATAGAAAAAGGTAAATAATTTTTGTTTAGTTTTAATTTATAAAAACTTATATATTCGATGAAAAAATAAACTACAGTTGAACAGCTGGTAAAATGGGAGGGGTGTAATGTAATGCAGGAGATCTGCTTTTATACAGAAAAAGACAAAAAAAACTGTCTGCATGCAGTTGTCATGTTTTCTGCTTTTACTGTTTAAAAAAAACGTGAATGGTAAAAATAAAAACAGTATAAACAAAAACATATATCATGTCATTGTCCTGTCTCTCTCCTGCCATCCATTCATAACCTTATAATTAGTTTGTGATTTTGTTTTGCCTACATATGAGAACACACTATAAATTTAATGAATTTAAATATTTAATAGATATGATGACATAAAATTAAACCATAGACAAAATAACAAATACTCGACTTATGGTGAATATATCAAAATACGAAAGAATAAGTATGGTTTGTGCTAAATACTTATCATCTTGTTTGAATTTGTATGTTTTTTAATTGTTGGTGGGTTTTTTTTTTGTAAACTAGTTGTTGGTGAGTTCTCGCATTCAAATCTCCTTTTCATAAATGGTGACAAGCAAAAAAAAAAATCTGGGAGACTGGTATGTTTGTTTTTTAAGTTTTTAATATGTATATATACTGCGTTTAGCATTTTTTTTGCATCCATTTAGTATCTAAACTTAGCATTTTGCATTTATTTTCTCACAGTTATTTATTTAAATTCCTACCTAGATATAGGGATAATTTGAAAAATACTTTATTATAGTTTTTAATTTGAGAATTACACTCTCTCTTTTAGATTTTGCAAACTAACTTTCTTAAATGTGAAAAGACATTTTTATTCATATTAAATATTTGAATAAATAAAATATAAATTCGAAACTATTATCATTATTACAAAGAAATGTTAGATTATTTGTTGAAAGAAAGGTGTTATTTTACTATTTATAATTTTAATATAACACATTTACGAAGTGTTTGTAATTTTATCATAAAGTTTATATTATATAAATTATATATAAATCTTTAAATAAATATACATATTCATATAATGGATTGGATTTTGTTTTAAAAAATCTTAATATTTCCGGTTTGCTTCATTTTTTTACGTATACTGTATAGTAGTAACATTTTATTTGGTTTATAGAGTAAAGGATATCTTGATTTTTCGATTAGGAATGAAACAAATGACGAAACCGTCAACGTTTTTTCGACGCCAGTAAAGACATATTTCGTGTAATGGAGCCGCGTACAGCTAAGTTTTGCTAACGAAACCGTCAACGATTTTGTCTCCTAGATATATAGACAAAACGGCTATTTTCATGACTGGCTGCAACTCGTGATATGAAAAAAAAGATTATGCTTTCTTCTTGATTTGGTTGCAAGTCGTTACCATCGTGAATCGTGATTTGAAACCCATTCCAGAAACTGACAGAAGTGGCTTTATGCTATAAACGTCACACTTTGGTGGTCTAATTAATAATAACCTCAAATACTCCCTTCTCGTTTTAAATTTCGCCGCACAAATTAATAAAACATTTAATTTTGTATATTTACTAGATAAAAACATTATTATCAATATATTTAACCATATTTCAACCAATAGAAACACAGACAGAAATAAAAAAAAAATCAATAAAATTTTTCATTGAAATCATAAAACAACATTTATTTTAAAACGAAATTTTCTTCTAAAACGACAATTAAATCGAAACGTAAGGAGTATATAAGAAAAAAACAGCGATAAATGAGTCCAAATCAGTCTGGAAGCTTTTCCGCAAAACAAAGCGTTAAGAGGTGGCTTGGCCCCAGTGTAGAAAGATCTCTCTTTGTTTCGAATACGAACATGGAGTTCTTGACCTATTTGTGGCCTCACATTCTAGTTCCACATACCCTTATCGTCTAGTGACATGCCAAGCCCCTCGTCCACGACATTTGCAGAAGATTTTAGAACCATGTATACTCTATTTGATATAGATATACAGATAGAAGGTGTGTCAAGCTCGACGAACAGCAAATTCAGACTGAATCAGGTATTTATTGTCACAACCAGTGGTGAGTATCTCACTGATGGTATCTGGAAGGTAGAATATTAATAATTTAATTTAACTGAACTAATAATTAAAAATTTAAATCATAAAACATAAAATAAACCACTTATTAATGCCACAATAAAAGAGTATCTCAGATTTTTTTCAGATTCTTACACATGAACCGATTCTAGCTCTCTCTCCGTTTGTTTTAATATTTTTCCTTTTATAATGTTTGCCTTATTTATTTTCTGTTAATAATTCACATACATACACGCATTAACTTGCTTAAACTCGGGTGGTGACAGTGAATTCATCAAATACTAAACCAGTAGAAAACATCAAAGTATGTGCTATTCAAAAGGCCATTATTACTTGTGTGTAAGAAAAACAATCATTTCCTAAAAAAAACAATCATTTCTTCCTAAACGGGCTATTTTAGGCTTTTAGATCGGCCTCAACCAGTGAAATATCGTGTATATGGGATGGTTTTGGGCTTTAGACCGGCCGATGTTCCATGTACCTGTCTTGTATCTGATTATATGTCACAACTTTATTAACTGAATCAAACAAAAGATTTGAAATCTTGATTTGGTTGAACTTTAAGTAGCACTAGACCATGACCCGACCACCAGACGGATGCTTATCTTATTTTTTAGTTTTTTTTATTTATACTAAATGATTTATTTTATAATAGTTACATGTAATATTTTTTTGTGTTTGTAATATAATGAAAGCGTCAAATCAACAATGATAGATTAAAACCGATATATATATATGAATGTAGATAATTTAAAATGTGTTTCAAAATAAATTACTTTAAGTTAGTAAAATATATGAAATAGATAAATAAATATAACTTTGTAGCATCAATTTATTACTTCATCTTGTATGGAAATATAACATATTAAAATGTCCATGTAAGATTTATAAAAAAATAATAAAATTCATATGTATAAAAATAGTTTATTGAAAAAAATATATATTTAAAAAAATAGTTGTTTAAAATATGACCCGTATATCTGTAAAAATGTATTTTTATTTATATGGATCAAAATTTTATGAAAATTTACAACTACATTATTGTATATACTATTTAAAATGTATGGTCCTATATATTTTCTACTTTTTAACATTTATTATA
>OVBX01002618.1:0-19550 GCA_900406325.1 Erucastrum elatum | reverse complement strand
TTGATTTTGTTTATGCTGTAAAATATTTGTTGCATATTTCAACATAATCAATTTGATATAAGGGAATAGTTGACTAAAGAACCCAAACTATTTGGTCTTTCTTTTGTATTATATTTCAACCTTTTTTTTTATTTATAGTTTTTTTAAAACTGATAATTCTTTTTTACAATATATCAAAATCAAAACTAATTATTATTCTTTAATTTTATATTCATATTATGGTATTAGGAAAGATATACCTTATTGGTAAAGGCTTTTAATTAGTTAATTCATTTATTAAATAACTTGCCTTATTTTATAATCAATTACTTGCACAAGTTGATATGATGATTACTTTATTTTGGGTTCAATTATTTGTCTTAAATGATATGTCAATAATTACAAATTTATAACAGTCAATTTTTCATATCTTTCTTTAAATTGCTTCATGGCTTATTAAAGGAAAACAAATATTACAAGAACCATAAGACTTTATATATCTCAAAAATGTCTTTACAAGAATTTTTATAACAAATATTTCAGGAACCATAAGACTTAATGGTAAAATATCTTTATAAAATATGATTATTAATTCCTAATTATTCTTTAAATTTGAAATATTCTAAATATTTTTATTATATATATATTCTAAATTTTTATAAAAAATATTTTCAGGAAAAATAAGACTTAATGATAAAATGTCTTTATACAATATGATTATTAATTAATAATTATTATTTAATGTTTTAGTTTATTAGTAACCTACCTTATTTTGAACACAGATTACTTGTGCAAGTAATCATATTTATTACATTGTTTTAATGCAATTTACCTTAGTGTTTCTAATTTGTTAATTCGTTTTTAAAAACTTACCTTATTTTGAATATGATTTAATTGCACAAGTTTATATCATATTTATTGTAAATCATTTAATACAATATAACTTTAATTTCTTTCTTTGAACTGTTTCATTATTTTATATTTATAAACATCATTTATTATGAAAATATCCACCTAATAAGACAAGAAAAAAAGAAGGTACAGTCAATACTAACTTATTAGTCTATTTTTATTCGATAAAAAAAATTAAATTTATAAATTCTTATATTTTTTTTTCTATCAACAGATAAATAACACAAACGAAAGACCGATTGTAGTTGACTGCAAACCATTTTCAGTCTGTTTCAATAGCGATATGCAAATTTAATAGTAAGATAAGTCTCAATAAAATTTAGATATCTATTAAATTATTTTATATTATACAATTGCTAACAAAATTTGACAATTATTTGCAGGTTTTTATGGGATTTTCTTAATTCATAATTGTTCTACTTATTTGATATTACTTATGGATTATACTTAAAATTTTTATCACATTTTCTTTGCAGGTTTCTATGGAATTTTGATACCTATGAANTATGAGATTTTTATCACATTTTCTTTTAATACGTCACTTTCTCCTGTATATTTTCTTACATTTGTTTTTTAAATAGTTAACTTTTATGAAAAACATACGAATGATGTTGATTTTTTTTTTACTTTAGTTACTTTTCATTTGTTTTATTCTTATATACTTTTGTGATTTTTTTTAGTTTTTGTTTCAGTTTTATATTGAATTTAGCTTACATAGTTTATTTGTACAAAATTTATGTATTAAAAACATAATTTTTCTTTTAAAAAATTAAGGGACAAAGAGCCTAATTAAACCGATCCAAAAGTAAACCAAACCGAATATAAACTGAACTGGACATATGGTTTACTTTAATTGAAAAAAATATATTAAAAATCGAACTAAACAAACCAACCAAACCGAAAAAGTAACGAATTCCACCCCTACTGCATCCTGGAGATTTGCGCAAATCATGTCTCAGCATTAGAACTCTCACTTGTTCCAATTTCTCCCACATTTGAACTCAATCGATATTATACTATATTTTAATACCCGCACAGGGTGCGGGTCGGCCACCTAGTTATTTTCTAAATGAAAATGTTAATTAAATCAAGCACAATACACAGCCTCAAGAATGTACAAACACATCACAAGTTCAGAGTTCGATGCTTCTTTTTCAAGAATCTACACATCATTTTTGTAGCAAAAGTAACAATTACATATCTTTTTCACTTTAGTAGATTGACTCAAATCCTTTATATATTATTGTTTTAGGATCTTCTCTCTAACAAAATGTGAGAGAGGATATTTATCGGACTATTCTTATAGGTTTATGTGAGATGCGGCGGTGATGACATGAGTTCAAGGCAATCCTTAGAAACATTGAAGAAGTTAAAGAAGCCATGTTTCAAGAATTTTTGGATAAACACTGAACAATAGCCTAGCATCTTTTATTAGGATACCAGCCATTCGCTATGAATATATTTTCATGAACTATAGTTTTTAACAAAACGAAAGATGAATTTGTTCATTGTTAAGATGGATTTTAGTGAAATTTGCAATTTTGATAAGAAAATGTGATTCTAAGATTTTGAAGGAAAAACACAATTACACTGTTTTGGCAAGAAAACATATTTTTATGGTGTCGGCAGCAAAACCTGATTATATGATTTTTGTGGGAAAGACGATTTAAAAATAAAATTTAATTTTTACGGTCTTAACGGAAATTACTTTCTGCAATTTTGGTGTGGAAAAACAATTTTCTTGTTTTGGAGAAAAAACTTGATTTTTCTGGTTTTGACAAAAAAAAAATTTATGGTTTTGAAAAAAAAAGATTATGTGATTTTAAAGTTTTGGTGGTAAAACTCTCTCTTTTAGTTTTTGCAGGAAAGACAATTTGATTTTGACAGATAATTTCGATTTTTTGGATTTGTCGAAAAAACTTAGTTTTACGGTTTTTAAAAGAAAACTTGATTTTCAATTAAAATAATACATAATGATTGTTTCGAGCAAAAATAATATATAAAAGTTATAACAAATAATTTAATCAATTTTATATTTATATTGAAGGATATTTAGGTTTTTTAGATTTGTAAATGCAAATATTGCACAAATTCTATATTTTTTGCATCAAATATTTATATATTTTATATTTTGCATATAGATGCAAAATCTAAATACTTATGTAATAATGTACAAATGAACATCTGAATATTTGGATCCGGATGCAACATTTAAATACAAAACTAACATGACTTTAGTTGCAATTCCAACAATTTTTTTATTGAATATCATTATAGCATGACAACACCATAAAAATGTTTCTAACATTTAACATTTCATCAAAAAATGTTTTTAATATTGGAAAATATCCATTTATTAAGATAGTAATATATTATTTAAAAATGTTGATAAGCAAACTAAAAACAATTACAACTTACAACTTCTAACAATTATAAGAAATGTCAAGATTATGTTATCTTTGAAATCTATTAAATTTTAGTTGCAAGTAAAATCTAGGAAGGTAATTATTAAATTACGTGTTAACTTTAAAAAAGTATTACAAATCTTCATGTATTTGACAAATCAAACAAACATTATTCATCTTACCATAAGTTTATATTTTTTATGTCAAATCTAATGCAAAGAAATATACAGCAAATGAACTTTACTACTATAACATAGTTAATTAGATCAAGTAGAAGATAAATATAATACGCTAATTTTTATATTACTATTTCAATAAATACTTATGTCAAATCTAATGCAAATAAATATACAGAAAAACACACTTTACTACTATAAACATAGTTAACTAGATCAAGTAGAAGATAAATTTAATATGCTAATTTTTATATTATTATTTCAATAAATACAATATTACTTAACATTAATTAAATTTCATTATATTTATTTTCATTATAAAATAATCTAAAAATATTTATTTAGTATTAGTTAAAGCTCATAAAGATATTAATAATGATTAAATCATAATCTTAATTTTTACTATCCCATGTATATTTATAAATATTTAAACATTTTTCCAAGAACATTTATGCACACAATATTATATATAATCACACATTCATTGTAAAAAAAAATCAAATTACAAGTCAAAGTTTAATATTGTATCGTTAAATAAATATTTTATGTTATTCAAATGAAAATATATAAATATAAAAATAAAGTATTTATAGTATTTTATAGCATTGTAGATGCATGGAGCTATCTATATAATATCAAAATTTAAAATTTTATACTTTAGAAAAGTATTAAATGTTAATAATAATAATTTATATTTTATAATAAAAAAATAGTTAAGAAGTAACTGTTGAAAAAGTACAAATTTAATAACAATTATAAATAGGAAAAACAGCAAACAAAATTTAAATATATTCACAAAAGTAAAATTTGTATTAATTAATTATAATTGTCATTCAAAATTATTACAAAAACTAAACTATAAATTATTAAAGTAGACTCGTGCGCAAATTTTAGTTATGAAGATTTTATCATGAGATAAAATCATTTACGAGATGTCAAAGATTCCTGCAACTCTAACTGCTGAAAATGATGTGTAAATCATATGAGACGCGATTTAAGTTTTTTTAAAAAGTAAGAGAACCATTGAGATCTCGTGAATGGGTTTATCTCATGAAGATTTCAATTGTTCATGCCTTAGGATTATAAATGATTATTGATGATGTGATGCTGCTTGCAGTTGTGTGATGTAGTTGATATTGCTCGTTTGTTGAATCATACACTTGTTCTGCCGAAGTTTAATGTTTTGCAGAAAGCGAGGCAAGTGCCCTTTGACTCCTAATGAAACAGTTTTGATGCTTCAGTCACTTAGCATACAAGAAGGACAAACATATACTTAGCAGCTGGAGACGGTCTAATGGAGATGGAAGTATTCATATCTGTTTATACAAATGTGTTCACTAAGTCTGTTCTACTTAACCAAAGAGCTGTTCACTAGAATGCATGGAAACACAAAAGCTGCATTGGATTATCATGTATCCATCAACATTGATGTGTATTTGGCTACTTAGTTTGGAAACATGGACAACATAGTTGCAGCTATGCTAAACACATAAACAGATGCATAATACTCTGTTCCTGAGAAGAAAAGCACTAGCAGAATCCACTTCTCAGTGGTAGGTTGGAAGGTGCTGAGCTGAAGAATGCTCTCTGGTAAGTTCATAAAATGATTTTACAATTGGTAGAGGGTTTGCTTTGCCTGACTGCTTCTGTGAATTTGAGCTTTGATGCAGTTTATTTTCTTCCTTCACTCTTAGTTGAGACACTAACATTTGTAACAATAACACTTTGTTCATGCACTATGCATTTTTAGGTGGTCAATAACAATAAAACTGAGCTTCTGTCTGAAGGAGTCTAAACCACAAAATGAACTGTCTTTTAATATGTCATAAAAAAACGATTGATTGAGTTCAAGAAGAGATTAGCACGCGTATGAGGCATTGGAGCTATTGTGTACAGAGTCCCCGATGCGACCAAACTGAAAATAAGTTTGAGGAATGTTGCAGAAGAAGACACAACACCAGTTTCACAGAGATTTGGATTGTCTTCTTTACTATCAACTCATATATAAGATTCTCCCTACGTGATGATATTCTCCAAGATCAAACATTTGAAGTGAAAGTGTGTACACGCAGAGAAATGTATTTGAACAAAGGAACCCATACACAAAAGCTTAAGAAGAGTTACGAAGAAAATCATAATCAAGTATCGGCTAAACCGAAACAAACCAACCACAAAAAGAGTAATTCATTTGAGGGCTATCCTCGGTTTGTTTTGCTTCTCAGTGAATGCAAACCAAACTTGGAACATAAGTAAGAACAACTGGCCAATTGACAGGAGATGCGTCCCTGGTATCTTCATAAACTTGCTTATACAAATCCTCTCCAACAATGTAGACCATGGTCCTATCTCCATCACTCGTGAACTTGTCACAACACACAGCCACTTTGTTCTCCTCATCCAACAAGAAGTTTTCCACGCTCAAGTTAAATTTAGCAGAATCCAGTTTCAAGACCAAGTCACTCCTCCACGATAGGTCTTTGGCGTCCTGATCATCATCAATCTTATTGGTCACCCATATCCTCATCACATCCGTCACGTCATCGATGTGTAACACCGAGAGCTTTTCATCCCTAACAACCGAAAGAAGCTTGGTATCTAAAATATTAGAACTCCGAAACGGAAGAGGGAGACGCACAAATATCTCAGCCGTGAAATCAAACTTCATCAAGAAAAACTCGGTTCCTTCTCTCTCATGTCCAGCAACCCAATAAGTATCTCCTTTCAAAGACATGCCATTGAAAAATAAGTCATAGTCGAGAGTGAAGGAATCAAGAACCCTCCAAGAACCAGAGGCAAGCTCATAGATCTCACAATCAGCAACCCACAGTTTCTGGTTGTTTCGATAAAACAAGTACTTCAGGATTTTGTAGCTACGGCCAGAAGAAGAAGAAGAAGAAGAAGAAGTGGTGTAACCTAGAGCATATTCATCTTCAGAGCGGTAACGAGTTCTGGGTTTGACCTTCCTCCTTTGACCGGTACATGGATTCCAAACCACAAGTCTAGTGTTCCACTCCGTTGAGCATAACATTAAACCGTCACAGTGAAATAAATGAGAGAAGTAGTTCAAATCTTTTGAACCCTTTAGGTTTCTAAGTTTGCCTGTTAGCTGGATAATAGGTGTATCGAAGCCACTACTGCTATGGAGATCTCCGGAGATTGAATAAACCTCATGTTTGCTCAGTAACATAGACTCCCTCGCTGCTTTACCCAACCTATTGTTCTTCTCCACGAACCTCGGATCACTGAATAGAGCGTACCATCGTTTGCAAGTAGTTTTCAATTCCCATAGAGACTTGGCAGGGACCCTAGAGAGTATCTCCGATTCCAAATCGTCAGGAAAATCGGCTATCATTTTATCATCGTCCTGATTACGGATCTCTTTGACGAAGAAAGTGAGACCGCTTCTTGCAATTATTTTTGTTTAAAGCTCATTGGTTTTGCCTACAAAAAATCCATTTGTTTTCTTTCTCTATAAAACCAAACCCCACAGGTTTTGTCTATAAGCAAGAAGGCGCGTGACCGATGTCCATTTGACCAAGTAGCTCACAGCGCGTGTTATACAAAGTGGCCATTGTGGGAAGACAAAAAAAGCTTTAAGTTCCAAATGGTAACTGTAGTATGGAGCGGGATGCCGTTTACCATTCAAAGCCTTACTCCATCGAAAGCTATTTAAAAGACAATCTTCCATTTTTTTGGCATCTAAAAAGAGAATCTTCCTTGACCAACAAATCACTAACATATCACTTACACTTATCAAAACTAAAGCATTGGATCTGCTCGGTGTGGTCAAACCCCGTTTACAGACCTGCTTAATTAGAAAGTACAGTTAATTATTTTAGATGAAATGTCATTATTACAAGCATAATACACAGCTTAAAGAATATACAAACACATAATGACAAGTTCTAAGAATTTTCTCAAGAATCAATGCCTAATTTTTTTTAAGTAAAAGAAACAATTACAGATCCCTTTTGGTTTGGTACGGTTTAGTTTGGTTTATTAGACCTCCATTAATAAGTAGCAAGTGTAGTTAGTTTCTTATGAATATGTTGCATAAATAAAAGTTGTATGATTCATAACTAGTAAGTGTACAATGTTTCACACCAAGAATGCAACACAAAGCAACTTCTATGAGATCGTTGATCAATTCACATGAAAAGCTAAGGGACTCTTGTTGGGTGCATAATAAACTTAATTCTTCTTCATAAATGACAGATGATGTTTTCTAAATCTCTCTCTAAAAAGGCCAAAAAGCTCTTCGTTTCTTCACTCAACTAGTCCTCCTACCATCACCATCCTCTCCAGATACTAATTGCTTTCTGAAGATTGTTCCTGTTTCGTTCGTTGAAGCTACTAGATTAAATAACTTGCTAACACAAAATCTACATGTATTCTATATTGGAATTGGTTTTCTCGATTTTGTTGTAGTTATACTGAATAATTAAATCAGCCAACAAAACTCACTTGAAATAGAAAAATCCTATTTAAACAAAATTATTTCTTAGAAGTTAGAAGGGACCAGAAACTGTAGCGCAAAAAGAAATGGATGATCTAGATAGTGGTAGCAAGAGAAAGGTAGTTGATGATATCAATCCTTCCAACAACAAGATGAAGATACCTATAAGGTTGATGAGCATTATGTCAGAAATGGGACTTTAACTCAGGGAATGGAAGCATATATTGACGACAATGACTTTAATAAAGTACTAGACTCTGACCCATCGTTTAAAAATATGGATATATTTTTTGTTTAAAACTGAAGAAGAGATATATTTTATATTTAAAATTATATAATTTGTCAATTTTTTATTTGAGATTTTGTATGCACATTCTTATCTCACAAGTCACAACATCATCTTTATATTTTATGTGTTTTATAAGAGTTAAATTTGTTGAATTGGTGAGACATAAGATTTATTTGGAAAAATTTAAACTAATTTAATAATATATATTTTCAGTGGTTTTAATAGTTTTTACCATTTTTTTTGTATTTGATTCAGATTCGCGGTCGAACTGGTAAATCCAACACTGGTTGACCCGATAAAAATCTATATATATTCAATTGTATTTTTTTTTAAAATGATTCAACTTTTGATATATTTTAATAGTACATGAATTTGAATAAAATATATGATTTTTGATTCTTTAAATTTTGATAATTCTTTTACTATATCGTTTATAGAAATTAATTATATTCTTTAAATATTAGTTAATTAAAATAAGGAAGTTCTATAAATAAGAAAATATACCATCTTGTAAATATGATGAAAACTTAAGGACACAATCCAAAATTTTCAAAATAGGATCTTGCTTTAATAGTATAGATCTATGCCCGATTGCATAATGGGGATGTCATCAGTATCGGTCCGGATTTGACCGGCGCCTAAAGCACATAGAAAAATGATGCCTTTTTATACTTTATTATTCTGTATTTTAGGTTTGTAAGAAAAATTATACAAGATATTATCAAATTTTAATATTTTGTAAGAAAAAAAATTTCATAAACATAAAAAATTATTTTTGAATTAATTATTTTCATTTTCTATGAAAATATTTATTAGTTTTGAAGAATAAAATGTTTTGCAAATATATACTCATTCTATTAATATCACTGATTAAATGATACTGGTGATTATCCATATATCAAGGACGCAAAACAAAAAGGCGGATAGCTTAGCACGTGGTGTGAGGCAACAGACGTAGTTTACGGTCCAAATAGATACAGAGCAACCAATTTGGTTTACAGAGTCCACCTGAGTCTGTAATCTTGCCGACAAAAAAAATGATACTGGTGATTCATTTAATCGTTCACATAATGTAGCATATTTTATTTATTTATTTTTATAAATTTTAGTTTATAATGTTTTCATAGATTATAAAATATGTAGAAAAAAGAGAGTAAAATCTATAATGGGAAACTATAATCAATTAACAAAGCTTGGACAAAAGATTTAAAAATAAATAAACTGAAAACTACAACATAAAAATTATTAAACATAATAAATAATAAAAAAAATTAGACAGTTTATCTGAAATTGTATATTTGATATAATACAGTAAAAAGAATTTAGTGGGAAAATGGAAATATAATAAAAAGAAACTAAACTTTTTGGAATGGAAGTAATTAAGATCTTTTAAACAGCTATCTTAACTACCCTAAGAAAAGAATTTATTTTTTCATTATTAGGTCATCTCCAACCCCACTCTATTGTCCACTCTAAAATAGAGTTTAGAGTAAAAATTCTCCAATGGTACTCTATTTTTCACTCTATAATTGTGTAAAAAAATAGGTTTACTCTATATATATAGTAAGTTGTTTTTCTTTTGTTCATAATGCCATTGAAATATATCACAACTATATTATAGAGTCACACTATTTTAGAGTGAAAAATAGGATGAATCATTGGATATGATCCTACAAACAAAGATTAAAAAGCAAGACGTTGGAAGTCTCATTATTACAAAAGAAAAGGATTAAAAAGCAGAAGTTGGCCGTCGAACTGAGGCACTGTTGGAAATTTAACCTAGTGAACAAGCCAGTTTAGAAATGGAGAACACTTGTACTTGGCGCCCCTAACTTTTTAATAATCCTTGGTGCCTAAATCGCCTGCTTCACGGGCTTTAGCCCATGGCCGGGTCTGGATGTCATCGCCAAGGTTATAGAGTATCATACGAAGCACCTTGATGCCACAACCGACGATGATCTCCTGCAGAACCGGTCCTTGGGCCAAGCCAATAAAGCCCATGCTTCCAGACGACACATTTATATATATTTTTCGGCCACAATTTTCAACTGCCGTACCCTAATGGTATAATCCCAAGGAAATGGTTTTTTTAGCAGTCTGGGTTCAAGTTTCCTATACTAAATATTTTATTCTCTTCTTTTTTTATAAAGTGACATAATTTCTTTTCCTGCTTCCAGCCCTATTAAACCTAGGACCAGCTCTGATCTCCTAGCTTGGGATTGACTGTTTAATCATACACATGCGGCTTATTATTTAAAGGTAAACGGCTTAGACGCTGTTCCCAAAAACTTGTGAATGTGAAGATAAGCAAAAATGCGTTTGAGCTTCACAACACTTTCAAGTTCAGGAATTACTTCACAATCAAAGCGCTAACGACGGTGTTCCAGTAGACTTTACTGGCATGTTATTGAACCTTGAATCATGAATTTATAGTTTTTGGGTTTAATTTGATTTGATCATTATTATACATTTTCATCGGTTTATTAGGCTTTATCAGTCAAACAATAATGAATTTATTTTCATGGACTATAGTTTTTAATTAAGAAGAAAATATAGTATATTGAATGATGGGAGGCCTTGAATGACTTTTTTAGTGACAATTTCTATCATAAATTTTTTTATATATATACTCCAATGGTAATTTCTTTGGTAAAATAGTTTTTGTTGTTTTGGGTTAAAAATATGTGAGTAATGTTTGGTCCAAAAAAATCGTAAAATTTATAGCGTTTGTATTGATATTTTTCTAATAGCTGTGAACATACTTCAAAATCATCTTATTTTCAAACAATATGGTGAGGATCTCTACCAAACTATCCGTAAGGGTTTCAGTGAGTTGAGAGTGCTATGAAGATTAGGTTCAAGGAAACCCTGGAACATGGAAGAAGGTAGAGAAGCTAAGCTCCATAAACTTCTGGATATGATTCAGGCTATAACCCATCAGAGGAGAGACGAGATTCGCAGGGAGGATTGAGTTTGCACATATTGTTTTTGAATCTTGACTTTATTTTTTATTTTAGTTTTATGTGTTTGTACTAGGGATCTCGACAAAGAAAATTGTGGGTAAGTGTGAGAAACTTTGTGTGTTTCACACAAGTCACTAATCGAATCCAAGTATTGAGCATTCCAGTTACACTACGGTATGGTAAATGGTTGATTATACAATACTCTAGATGTCCACGATGATTGTTTATAACCTTTGAAAACCCATATATGATATTGATAAGCAGGAAAAACTGACTAAGAAACCTTAGTAATCAATATATCAACTCGATTCAAATTACCACGCATGTCTATGGAATTGATAATCCATGTGGAATGTCGAAGACAACAAGAGACAATTGCTCCCACACATGCTTCCAACATTTCCACACAATACCCACCTTATGGCTTCTTCGGTGGAAATTCTCGATGATATCATCAACAATATATCATTCGTGAGTTTGCTGATAAAATCAACATCCTTTACATGATAAGGTTATACCAATAGGCAGACTAATTGGTTATGATAATACTTTTGATGTTAGCAGTTTTTAATTTCATTACGCTTAGTCACATACATGGTTTTTTTCTAGTAAAATCGAAGAAAACAATATCAAGGAGATCTTCTGATCCAATCAAATCTTACCTGATCAAATGATGATGATCTCTTCATATGTGAATATTCACTCTGTTTTTTAAGCTTGTAGCTTTACCTGTTACAAAACCTAGAATTCCTTGACTATAAAGAATCAAAAGAAATATTTGTTGCGACAACATTTGTTCATTTATTTTTTTGTCTTGAATCCATAATAAGGTTAAAATAAGGCAGGCGACTAATCAAAAAAAAGAAGATAATGAATGTGTGTTATCTAGTGTTAAAACACATACTGCTTCTTATTTGAAGGTAAGTGGCTTAGATGATATATGTTGCATAAAGCTCGCAAAAGTGACAACAGGAAAAAGTGTGTCTGAGATCCGCAACACCTCCAAATTCATGAATCACTTCACAATGGAGGAGCTAAAGATGGTGGTCCAACAACCGGCATGTTCTTGAACCTCGAATTTGAATTTTTGTGTTCTTTTATATTGGTTTGATTTGATTATTATTGTACATTGTCATTGGTTATTAGGCTTTATCAGTCAATGAATCTGAATTTATTTTCATGGACTTTAGTTTTTAACAAAAACAAATTATTCAGAATAGCTAACAATAATACTTAAGAAAAAAAAATAGTATATTGAATGACTTTTCAATGGCATTTTTTTGCCATAAAAAACTACACTCCAATGACAACTAACTTAAACACTGAAATTGACTTACTTGTTATTCATGTCAAAATTATGATCGATACTGTTCAATGGCTAGCACTTAAACAGTGAAATCAGTTTTTAATATGTTACTGAAACTATTTTCATTGTTTAAAGTATTAGATGTTGAATTCCAAGTTTTAAGGTGTAAACTTTTGCCAACTTGAAGATTTAAAATGTGATTTTCCCTTCTTCTTTTTTTGTAACACCTTTGGTTAACAAGATATGAGCATTTTTGGCCAGAAAAGTAAAAGCCTAATGATATATTCTTATAGCTGTGAACATTCTTCAAACACAACCAAGAACAGTACTTGAGAAGGATAATGTCATTCATGTTCACAAGAATTTTGGATTAATCATAAAATTTAGTGATCAAGCTACAATTTTTTTCAATAGCTTTTATCTCAGTTATTGCATATATATCGTATGGAAAATAATTGAAAATTAATTATTTTCTATAAGAATGTTTATATTACAAGCACATATAAGCCTAAAAAATATACAAACACATAACAAGTTCTACGATTTTTTAATCAACATATCTTTTTAGTAACTAAAAATTAACATTTACATATCCATTTTGGTCAGGTAACAGTTATAATGTTTGAGATGAATATGTTACATAAATAAACAAGTTTTATGATTAATAACTAGCAAGTGTACATTGTTTCACATCTAGAAGGCAACACAGAGCTTACTGAATGACAAATATTAGAAACCGAGAGACTAATTCAAGATTCACAAAAGGAAAGCCAACTTAAAAGCAGACAAATCATTGTAGATTCAAAAGCAAGCACATTGTTCAGTTCACTTGAAAAGGGCCACTTATTGGCCACAGAATCATCATAAGTCCTCTTCATAAATGAGAGACTTATGTCATTGATGTCTTTTTTTAACTCCCAAAAGAAGCAAACCTGTAGCAAAGAACCCCTCCACTCCTCGATTCAGCTCAGCTTAAAATTGGGCATTAACTTCAAGTCTAGAACACGGATTTGGACATTGGCGTAACAAATAATATGGGACAAGAACATTGGCTTCAACTTCTTGGATTGTATACAGCTTGCAATGTTCTCACCATCCTATGATAATCACCTTTGCATCCCCGAGACCAATTAGCTAACCTAAAAGGCTTTGAAGAACTTGCATTTCCCATCGATTACAAAGATCCTTTCGGAAAATGATTCCAGGTTGCATAAAAAGTTAGAAACATACCGGAAATTGGAACATATCCATTAGACAACAAAATCGATCTGGAAAATTTTGGTAAAAAAGACAAAAAAAAAATTGGATCATTTCTGGATTTATGTGTGTCACATCCTTGAGCATGGGGACATGCTAATCTTTTCTGTATCGTTCCAATTTATCGGATGTATCCGAAGGGAAATTTATCTTCGCGCCTCAATCGGTATATAAACAAAGCTTCTTCTTCTTCCACAAACGATGTGCTGTTAGCTTCTTCTGTTCTGTTCTTCTTCTGTTGGTTCACTGTCCTAGTTCAAGTATTGCTCTATAAAAACAGTTTTTGAACCCCTTGATTTTTTGTGATAAACTCAGCAACAAATACAACAACATATATAATTCACTCATGATGCAAATCCTTTCAGTAATAACTAACAAAGTACAGATCCGCTTGTTTCAAATTAACAAGTACAATGTTTCATATGAGCACGTTGCACGCACTGAAAAGAATGCAAACACAAAGCAAATTATATATATTTTCTTAAGTACACACAGGTTCAAAGAATCAAGTAAACACACAATTTATACTAGAGGAGGTCTTCGACAAACAGGGATAATCTAGAAATTCACAAAAGAAAGAAAAAAATAACAAGCTCCCACCAATCAAATCATCTGAGATTGGAAGCAAGCACAATGATCTTTCCCTTGAGCCAATTTACATGAAGTAAGCTTCAACTCTTTATAGCTGCAGAATAAGTTTCCTCATGATTATGACTCATTTTATGTATTTGCTCCCCGTTGTTGTTTCTGAGAACTGAACATCTCTTGTTTCTGCGAATTCACAGCGATCATCTAGATAAATGTTTCTTTACAATTCACTAGTCTACGCTAGGCTCCCCTGAACCATGACGCTCTCTTCTGATCATATCTAGAAGATCTTGAACCACATCAGACATCAATGGTCTAAACTCTGGTTCAGACTGTCACAAGAAAACAAACAGAAACGCACACCTTTTAGTCAAGCAAAACACAATTACACACGCATCTAACCAAAAGTTTCTGATAATAGTTGAATATGTGCTTTTTACCTGAACACACCGGGAAATGATATCAGCAAAATGTGACAATGACTTTGCAGGGTATTGTCTGTTAAGTGATGGATCAACCATTTTACCCAGCGCATCGATATCGTGAAGCTGTGGGATTGCCCACCTCACCAAGAACTGCTCTCCTCTTGTCCGGTTCCTATAAAACAACTCACATGAACACACATATACCCCAAAGAGACAAACAAAAAACACCTTTCAATAGCATACAAGGGAGACGATCTTCAAAATAGCATTAATTAAAATGTGAAAATAAATGAATTTAAATATATTTGGGTTCATGGTTTTGTGATTAGAATTTAGGGTTTAATATTTAAGGGCTGGGATTAGGGTTTATGATGTAGTGCTATTTTGAAGAAAAAAAAAATAAGTGTTTTTATTGATGTAGGGTAATTAAGTGTTTTTATTGATTAATAATAATAAGTGCTATTTTGAAGAAAAAGAATATTTTGAAGTGCTATTTTCTGATAAAGACAAAAAAAAAAGATGCTATTTCGGAAAAGAAACAAAGAAAACAAAGTGAAGAAAACATACTTGTCATAGGACATTCTACCAGTCAAGAGTTCCAACATAACAACACCAAAACTGTATACATCACTTTGCCATGTATAGATCCCTGAATCGAATTCTGGAGCTCCATATCCGTAAGCCGCAAGCAACTGTCCTGACAACTGATTTATACAATAAAACAGTTGGTTTAAGATATTTTCAAGAAACAACAATAGCTCACATTAGGCTTTAGAACTTTACCTGACTCACAGAGCCTGATGATATTAATGGGGCCAAACCACAATCTGAGACAAGAACACTCAGATCATCGTCTAATAGGACATTAGCTGATTTGAAGCTTCTGTGTATGATTGGTGGATCACACACCTCATGCAAGTACCTTAACAACACCAAACAAAAAGTCAGCAACTTACTTTTACTTTTTTTTGAAGTAGCAATAAAAAACAAGGAAACTTACTCAAGGGCTTTAGCAGCTCCAAGTGCCATCCTGACACGTGCATTCCACGAGAGTTTCTTCTTGAACTCATCGTCTGAATGCAAACCGTCTTGCAATGTACCGTTACTGCAATACTCGTAGATCAATAGTCTTTGATCATGCTCAGCACAGTAACCAACAAGCTCAACGATGTTTGCATGGCGTATCATGTCTATATCGTTCACTAGTTCGATGAACTCATGATCCTGTTGCTGCTCAGAAGCTCTCTTGTCCAGCTTCTTGACAGCAAGCAGCTGTACAAAGACAAAATGTTAAAGATTCAGAACCAAAACAGAGGTTTTTGTGTTTGAACTATACCTTTCCATTGGGAAGACGAGCCCTGTAAACACTCCCAAGCATGCCAGAGCCAAGGAGATTGTCCTGAGAGAAGCTCTCTGTGTACTGTTGAAGAGATGCAATTGAATAGTGCTTCACAGAAGTTACAGGTAAGCGTGTTTTAGGGGAAGGCTTCTTGAAGGGTCTCTCAGGAGACTTAATGGGCATAACTGTGACCTTCTCAGCCAACGGAGGAGGTGGCGGCGGTGGTGGAGGAGGAGGCGGTGGAGGCATCAACATTGAGAAGTCAATATCTTGACTCTCCTGTCGTGCTATAGGCGGTGGAGGAGGAGGAGGAGGTCTTTGCAGCCGCTCAAGGTCATGAAAAACCTTTGGTTCTTGTCCAGCTTTAGTGAACGGTACTGTTCCATAAGCTCAATCAGTACATTGTTTAATCAATAATGACATAAAGAATGCATAATCTCAAATCTTTTTACCTTTCTCAGACCGAACAGGTGGTGGCAGCACAGGAGGCATGTTCTCCGGAGGACTCTCTCTGTTTCCTCTGTCAGCACCGACTTGATGCCGTTTAGAGACTCTACTAGAATCTTGTCTTCTTCGTCTAGCACATTTTGGCAAGAGCAAGAGTAATGCAAGAACAAGAATGATGAAGAGGATGACACCACCGAATGCTATGAGGACTATCCGTTTAGTATGTGAAGAGTTTGATCCCTCTGGAGCAGGAGGTCCATCAGGAGCTTTCCCTCGGTTCTTCCCAGTTGGAGGAGGTGGTGGAGCTCCAAAAAATGGTCGCCTAGGAGTAGGTTTTGTTGGAGATATAGACGGAGACAACGATGGTGCGATAACTGTGGTGGAGTTGAACATGTTCCCGTCCTTTCTGCATCACCAAGTTTAAGCATAAACAAAAGTAACTAAACACAAAAAAAAAAGATGAATGTTTAGTGAGTACTTACAGGAATGTCTGAATGCCTAGTAGTTTTGCTGGTATGGCTCCAGAGAAGAGGTTATTCTCTACGTTTCTGTTTCCAAGAAACAGATTAAACAACAAAGACTTCTGAAAGGATTATCATTGTTGTGAGGGAGAAAGAAACATTACAAGTCATTAAGAGGAAGGTCTTGAAGAACGTCTAGAGTCCCTGAGAGCTGATTGTTCTGAACATGTCTGAGAAACTCACATACATCAGCTTTGGTGAAGAATGAAACCAAGACAGAGGTTAAGCCAAAAAATAAAAACAAAAGACCAAAACTTACAATGTAGTAAGAGCTAACAAACTCCCCACTGAAGGAGGCAACATGCCGGTTAAATTGTTAGCTGATATATCTCTGCACAAAGATATCAGATCAATACAACAACCCCCATAGAGACAGTAACTGTTCAATACATTAAAAAGAAGAAGCATACAGATTGATCAGGCTAACAAGGCTTTGAAACACATCAGGTAGCTCTCCAGAGAGACTGTTATTATTCAAAAACCTGAAAAGGAATAATATGATTTTCATCAGAATATTCAAACAGATATTGAGGAAGTAACCTGAACTTACATGTCACTCAAAGAACTTAGTGTTCCAACAGATTCAGGGATGGTTCCAGTGAACTGATTAGAAGAAAGAGAACTGCAAAAGATAAACACCCATTATCATACAAACTGTTACAGAATCATCACTCTATACATACAAATTGGTATAACGTGTTTTATACATACAATTGCTGCAATGTAACCGGCAAACTAGAAGGTATGCTTCCGCCGATATGATTGTTGCTGAAGTCTCTGGAGAGAGAGCAAAGTAAACATACAAAACGTTACCAAAGATATATAAATAAAATGGCTTGTCAGAACTGTAACATGTTGTGTCTAAAAATGCTTACATTGTCCTGATAGAATGGAGCCTATTTAAGTTGGTTTCACCAAGCTCTCCTCCCAAATTAGCGTCATTTAGAGTTCTGTAACCATACCAAAAAAAAAAAACAGAATTAACAGAAAGAAAGAATCAACAAAAGGTAATAATTAGTCTCTGAAAAGAGCTTACATGCTTATTATATCAGAGCCATTGCAGAGAATGCCTTGCCAAGATTCACCACATGGGTCTCCAGCAGCAGCAATCCAACCAGGGAGAATAGGTGAACCAAGTGCAGCGAATAATCCGTTCACCGCAGCAACTGAATCAAAGATACAACAATGCTGATTAGTAAATCTACAAGCAAAGAAAAGCTGAAGATTTCCTCAAGCAATATATACAGATCTCAAGGGATTATAATTCAAATTTACAGAGACCAAAAGAAAAGTAAGTCTAGTGTTTACCATCATCAGGGTTTGTAGCAGCAAAGGAGAAGGAAGGAGACAAAATCAGCAAAGACAAGAGCAGAGGAAGACAGTGGAGCTTAGATCTCTTCATAGTTCCAAGTCAGAATGAAGTAAAAACACAAACTTTAATCGAACAAGACGATGTCTAGGGATCTGTTAACAAAACAGACATCAAAGAACAATCAAGAAAGCGACAAGATCCATATAAACCAATCGAAGGAGAGAAGTTTAACCAATCTCGAGAAAAGAGAGAAGAAGAGAAAGTGAAAAACTTACTGGGAAAGTAGAGGAATCGCCATCAACGAATGGTTGGTTGTGTAAAACTAAAAGGGAAAGTTCCCTCTTTTTCATTTAATTACTAAACCCAATCCATAAAAAAAAATGCAAAAACTTTTTTTTTATTACTGAAACAACCGAGAAACTCTGTTTTTTTTATATAATATTAATTAAAAAAGTTTGACTATGATGATACCGTTGCTTCAGATCAGTACAACGTCCATTTGAACATTAAAAAAAACAAATGGAAACTCTATTGATTAATGGGTGATTAATCAATGATTTAACGCCATGATGTGACAACTGTATTCAAGTTGCGTTCTTGGTCTTTTTTTGTTTAAGATTGTGAATCCGACCGGAGACTTGTTTCAAACTTCCAATGAGATTTTTCTTGGTATTTTTAGGACAGTAGTAACAGAGAATAATTGAGTTTTTGTCACTGACCGGTATGCTGAAAAACACGCGCTTTGTGAAGGCGTCAAGGCGCGTGTGGATGGAGGGAATAGAAGGAAAGGGGGTGGTGAAAAGTGGCGACGGTGTGAAAGACAAAAGTGGCCGCAAGGAAGAAAAGGTTTAGTTGGAATTGGATTCTCTCACAACTGTTTTCTTGCTGGCGAGTGTGGCACGTGCCCGTCACTATCGGATGACGTCACTCACTCTCTGTGCAGCATCTCGTTGTTCATCTGGTGGTGTAAATAATAGAAGACTCAATGTAATACCAGGTTATTGTCTAATACTGATCGTTGAGAGTGCCACGTTCCTTAAACATAGCGATTCGAAGTCGTAAACCAGATGAGGTTGTCTTGTGTGTTCTGACAAATCAATGCGTTAACTATATTTGTAACACCCGCATTTCTCAAAATATAATAATAATAATAATGTCTTAAAATCTCCATTTGT
>OVBX01002617.1:3046-19554 GCA_900406325.1 Erucastrum elatum | reverse complement strand
TATTAAAAGTATGTATCACAATTGTTTTTAAATTGGACATAACCTTTATCAACCGGTCATACAGGAGAATTAATAGAATATATAAATTTTATGGAAGGTTTTAAACATAAAATAGTTGGATTAATTATTAAATTTGTAAAAGTTAAAGGTACTACTAACATATATTACTTAGATGAAATGAAATTGTTTGCGAATATTTCTTTTCTAGTAAAAAGAGAGTAATTGGAGTAAAACTCAACTCCATTTTAAAGTAAAATATAAAATAATTCATTGGAAATATTCTAATGATTTTCTTATTGCGTACATTGTTCATTTGTTTGTAAAAGAAAAAATTCTAACCGTGATAAACTGAAATGGACTTTTAAAAACAAATCGAACCAACAACTCGACTTTGTCACAACAAAGCCAACAGGTTCCGACGCTGAATCGTTGATTGTTTTGTTTATCAAGCGGACACTGGAAACTCCTTGCCACAGTGACTCGCTGACGATCTTAACCTTTCTCTGCAAGATTCACAGCAGTAGTTCTTTACCAGTCGGCAATTTCCTTTTGGAGGAAAATGCGTGTGTCGGGTTTAGTTGCGGTTGGTGCTGAATATCATTCCTATATTTGCGGTATCCAACTGCTTCGGTCTAGGATTGGTTCCTCAGATTAGGATTTCCTGATGGTTGATGATTAACTTTCTAATCTTGTATTTAGCTCTTTATTAGGAGGTTCAAGATACTATTTACTCTTCTGTTACGAAGGGTGATTATGTTTCTCATTGTGATTGATAGGTGAACACTGTAACGCTGATAAGCTAGGGTGATTGATGTGGTAGAATCATGTGTTTTTATACTTGGTTAATGAATAAATTGATGTTTGAATAAAAACATAAAATAAACTAACAAGAGCACTCACGTACGAAAAGGGGTCTATTTACCTCAACTAAAATTTCAAGAATTCCATTTCATTTAATAAGAGTACCTAAATCTTCAAATTTTCGAGATTGTACATACGATGCTCATGTGGAACCCCAAGCGGAAGCTGCTGTCCCACAAAAGTAAATTATGCCGGTTTCAGTTCGAAATCGTGTTTTTGGAAAGTCGGAGGATGAATAGCAGACTTGTTGGCTTAGTACTGGTTTGATATGTTGTAGTAGTACTAATCTGATCTGTTTTAATAAGCCAACATTCTGGGTCGAGCAACCATATCATTTGCAGCATTTGGGGCTTCAACAGCAGCCACAACATTCTTTTCATTGGCAGCATTATCCGCAGCTACCTCTGTTTAAGGGATTACAGCCCCCTGATTATCAATCTTTTGACCTACTGCATTCAGTGGCGGAGGTAGAAACAAAATTCAATGGGGTCAAAATCAAATATATATAAATTTATTAGAGATTTCATAAGAAACAAGGGGGTCAAACCCTCAATAATGACCCAATTATTCAACATATTCAAAAGTTGTAGGCTTATATTAAGCAAAGTTTAAAAATTGACCCCCCTAGTCCTTCACTGCATCCGCCACTGACTGCATTACATAGATGTTGAGAAACCAAATATGTCTCAGTGTAAAAGGTGCTGCTTGACACTAGATGAGTGTCGGTCGACGCTTGAGTTTGAGTAGTGTCGCTCCAGATACTGTTCATTGCTGCCAACGGATTTCGCATTCCAAATTAGTTAATTTCTCGTTGGAGAGGTCCAAATGCTCTTTCTCCTTGTTGCTTCTGTTATTATAAGACATTCACCTGAAACACAAGAAAAGAGAAGTGAGTAAACAAGAGAATAAAAACTTAGGCTAAACCATTCACCTTGTCTAATGGTGAATCAAACAGTCTCCAGCACAGTGGCACCAGATTTGATTAAATTAATCTTCAAGCTCATCTTTCAAATAAGAGGATCTGTGTAGTACTTGAGAATTGTATCCACATGTACCGAGGATCACAGTACACTGTCAGTTCCTAGTTAAGATAATTCACAAATATCAAAGCAATAAACAGAATATTAAGAACGATCAGTTTGTAAGTTATCATGAAAAAGCGATAGACTCAGAGATTTATCAATAAAGAGATTCAAAACATAAATCTATAGATGATAAGGATTTATTAGGTTCAATTTACAAAATCGAATATTAAAAGTAAGTTATCCAACTCTCGCTGCGATAAACTATCAGATACCTAACTTAAATCAAATGCCAACTCTCGTTGGAGATATAATAAATCAAGCAAACATTAAATCTAATTCGAGTATGTTCAACTAAATTCTAGATCAACTATAGCTGTGAATAGATATTTAGTCCAGCAGGATTAGGTTCAAGTAGATTACACTTAACGATCCTATATTTGATTCTAGGTTCTAGTTAATTAGATCCTAGTATGAAGAACAATCCTAGTGTAGAAAACATGTAAATAACCTTGGAAATTATATGATTATCAGTTCACATTAAACTCATGAAGTCCTAACAAGCGAACTACTCTGACATAATCATAGAAAACATAATCAAACACAAAATAAAGTGCATAAAAAGATAAGATAAGAAACACTGGAGTTTTAATTGATCTCTCGAAAGGAGTTCTCTAACATCCTCTTCAAATTTCTCTAATGTAAAATAAAATGTAGCTTAAACAGAAACTGGAAAATAGTAAATATAGGTTAAACAGTTGATTAACTTCTTTGCAAATAGTTATTTTCTACAAAACCATGCTGAAATATCAGAGTTTCTTGATTTTGTAGTAAAACTTTTCTCCTCTTCACCTCTAGTCCTGGCAAAAAAATTGTAAATTTTTACTTTTGTTCAGAATAAATTCCTTCAGTGATGATCTTCTATATGTCCTCGCGTTCAACTGCAGCTATATAAAGCTTTACTTTGTTTTTGATGAAAGTTAAATTTATTGATCATCACTTAAAAGAATGTTTATGTACATAAAGAACTTAGCAAACAAAGTAAAACCATGCTCTATGTATGTGCTCGGAACCAGCATTGCATAAGTCCTCTAAGCCGTGGTTTCTTTGTATATATATCCCGTAGCCGTGATCCTGTTTCTTACTGCCTTCTTTATAATCTTAGCTAGTTGGCTAATTCGTCTTGGCTTCTTTTGATGTCTCCTATCATTTCACCTTCCAAATCATGTAAATTGTTGTTTGGAACACTAACCTTATAATTAATGTAGGGTAGGTGTCCAAAACTATGTGCAGTAAGGAGCTCAAGGGTGCTTCCGAGCTGCCAAAAGTTGTAACCTGATTTAATGGATACTAGTATTGAGCCCATGCTTTGCATGGAAATATTTTTCTTACAAATAAAATAACATTTAATTATATATAACTGCAAATAACATGTATAGTTTACCTTTGATTTATCANTGTATATATATATATATATATATATATATATATATATATATATATATAAGAAAATATTAACACAGTTATCATTATTCAACCACAAACACACTATAAATGAAGTTAGGTTTATTTAAATGTTTTTACATTGATCTTAGTTAGCTTGTTTGATATAAATATTAGTTTGAAGCTCTCCTGTTATATTACTTTTCTCTGTTTTCATTAAATTCCTTCAATGATGATCCTACGTCCTCGCGTTCAACTGGAGCTATATAAAGCTCTCTCAACTTCCTTAACAATTTCCTTGATAAAATCAGCTTCCGAGCTGCAAAAAGTTGTAATCTAATTTAATGGATATATCTTGTAAACGTATATTTCAACAGAATGTTCAACGCGAGAAATACCAGTGATGACGCAACCACAATATGAAAGAGCTATAAATTTTGCAAACCCAAAGTCATACATTCATAGTAATTATCTATAAAATCAATATATAATAATTATTTATTAAATAAATATATTATAATTAATATTAACCTAAAATCAATTTATTTTCCCACCAATACCATAAACTCACGTTTATCATCAAAACCGGAAAATCACATTTTTCTTAAACCGTAAATCAAAAATTTCCTCTAAAACTGAAACTTCACATTTTCTCATCAAAACCGTAAATTTACATATTTCCCAAAAACTAGAAAGCCATGTTTTTTTGCAAAATTAGCAAACTGTGTTTTCACCAAAACAGTAAATTAAGTTTTCTACCAAAACCGCAAAAATGAAAAATAAATAAATTTAGTTATGTTTATTTTAATATTATAATTAGTTCACTAATTAGAATAAATATCATATTTTTAGTATTTCTAACTAATAGTATTAAAACGGTATATATTATAAAATAAAAATGAACAACTTAACATCTAAATATTGTATGTAGATACAAATATTGCATGTAAAAATGAAAAACATTCTGATACAATATTTAAATGTTGTATTTATTTAATATAACTAGATATTATATTCAAATGCTATATGTAGATGATGCATCAAATACCAAAAATGAACATAGCCTAAATTATGTGAACGAGCTACCTACCTTTATTTGGAAATGATAGGATTTATCACAAAATTTGTAACAAAAACAATTGTTGAAACTTGTATTAAATATAAATCATTTTAGTTTTCGTTTTTAAATCAAATTTCATCTTCTTGTAGTATTAATCTCACTTATACACTTGTGACATTCAAAACCCGTCATACACCCAGAGCAAAAGAAGCAACTGCTTCCAGCCAACATAGTTATAGGTAAATTTCGGCCACATTTTCTCATAAACTACCTTAGTCTAGTGGTATAAAATCAAGTTTGAGGTCTAGTTAAAATGTAAAACCGGGATCGATACTCATCAAGTGGCCATTTTTTTTTAATTTTTGCTTCTAGCCACCTAAATTCTAGGACCGGCTCTGCATATACACCGTAAAGCATCTCTAACGCATTACTATTTTTGCCTCTACAATCACATTTAGAGTCAATTTCACCAATCTAGTGTCATTCTTCCCTAAAATAGAAAGTCTCCATATTTAGTGAAAAAAAATAGCAATATCTATTTTTACTCTATATTTTGAACATTACTATTATAGAGAAATAAAATATCAAAATATATTGGAGATGTCTTAAAAGTTTGAACTAGCTAGTGAGTTTCTTCAAACTACTTTTATTTTTGATAAACATTCATCCCCATGAGTTCTCCAAAGTACTTATAAACTGGGTGCTACAACTAATATTTTTTTAGTTCTTTTTTTCCTCCGAAAGATGTTTGTAATTAATATCTTCTTACCGCTACAATCTAGCAATTCAAATCTTTAGTTGGAAGTCCATCTGTAAAAAGAAATTAATCGTAGGAAATTGCAACAACCTATTATAGATAACAAAAAATATATTGAGTAAAAAAATAACAAACTATGCTTGACTGAATGTCACATAAACAAGTAAACAAACAATGGCTTTTGCCCAAAAAAAAAGTAAACAAACAATGTAACGATTAATTTCTTTTTGGAAAAATGATCACTAGCTACACAAAGTATCGGCCATCACATGGCTAACCATGTAAATTAAATTATTGTATACATGACAACATTTCTCAACTTAATGATATTATATAGTTAACATCACAAGTTTAATTTCATTCAATCAAAAATGATGTGGACCGTTTATATATCTTAGTACATCAATCAAAATATAATCAATCGGACTTTAATCTAACTAAAATTGGATTTTAATGTGTGTTTTAAAAGCGTAAGAATATTTTTAACAAATTTAATTTACAAAATAAATATGTTTTAATATTATTTGATAAGTAGAATTTTAGCATTTGTATTTAAGTGTATTTGATAACTATATAATTATATTATTTATATTATATTAAATTTGAAAGTCATATAAGATATTATTGTTTTTAATTATAAAACTTATTTGACGTTAATCTGATATTTTATTTTCTTCAAACTCATTTGATGTCAACTTAAACCAAATATTATCTCGTGTATATAGTTATAAATTATATACTGTTAAGAATAATAGTAATCTAATAATACAAATGTAATATTAAAGTTTTGCAAAGTTTATAAATGAAAATTTTGTTTATGAAAATAGAAATAAAGTAATTCATTAATTTAATTAATTTTACATCAAAAAATAAAATTTTAGAGTCAGTATATAAATAGACATCAAATAAGTTTTATAAACAAATTATCAAATAAATAAATAAATATATATATATATATCACATACTAATCAAATGAATTGCAGAACTATTATTAAAATATAATAATAAAACAGATTAAAATAAATTAAATAATCTTATATAACCTTCATATTTTTATTTAAATAAAATAAAATCTTTTTATAGTTTTCAAATGCATTAAATAAAAAGGTTAAAACACTACTTATAAAAAAATATTGATTTTCAAATTAAATTTTGTTTGAAATATTCTTACGCTTTTAAAACGCGGACCAAAATCCAATTTAGTTAAACTACGGTTAGATTGATTATATTTAATTGATGAAACAGAGTATTTAAACGGTCTCACACGTCTATATCAGTTTTTAAATGCATAAAATTAAATTTGTGATGTTAAATACATAACATCATTAAGTTGAAGAATGTTGTCATGCATAACATATACTTTGTGTCGTTAAGTATACATTAATTTAGATTACATGGTTAACTATGTGATGGCTGATACTTCGTGTAGCCAGCAATCATTTTTCCTTTCTTTTTATAGATGTTTATGATCTGTAAATCTATAAAAAACAAAAAAAAAATGTGTACGATCTGAATTGGTAGGTGACTATTGAAATTTTTATATCTGCAAAAAGTGTAATTACTTTCCCTTTCGTGTTTTAAACAGTGCCACTCTCCTTATGTATGTTTTTTTCTTCCTATAAAAGCCAAAACCCGAAAAATAAAAGAAAGAAAAAAAAGCGCACGAGTAGTACGTACCTTTTGTCTCCCAGGGACAAACCCATCTTCCCCGAGATACATTCTAGGGCTTCCATCCAATCCTTGATCTGTTCTCCACTAGAAACTCTTGCTAGTGCCCAAAATTTTTCACCAAACTCACCTGTTTTTCCATTCACATCTCTTGCCCTAACCTTGTAATAAATAGGAATCACTTGGAGGCTCCCATTGTCGGTGCACTTCTTCATCTTCACTAGCTCATCCATGCACCAGCTTGACTCTGCGTACCTGTGAATTTATCCCCATGCGATTAATACAACAACTATGAAAGATCGAGCATGTATGACTACAAAACATTCCAACATGTTTTGAAGCAGTTTGAATGAATGAGAAACATGATAAGATCAGTATTTTAACAATACCTGCTTGAGAAAATTGCGAGCGCGATCTTCGATTCTTCGATCCTTACAAAGAGGTTTGTCAGGTCGTTTCCCCTTTGCTCGTTTTTATCTACGAAGAACATGATCCCGTGTCTTTCAAAGGCGTCCAGGAGGTGACTGACGAACCCATAGCGTAACTGTTCTCCTCGAAAATTGAGGAAAACTGAAGGAGACAGGATTGCCATCGGGGGAAGGGGGCAATGATTTAGTGTTTTGGCTGTTAAGGGTGGAGATGGAAGGTGACTGACGAACCCATAGCGTAACTGTTCTCCTCGAAAATTGAGGAAAACTGAAGGAGACAGGATTGCCATCGGGGGAAGGGGGCAATGATTTAGTGTTTTGGCTGTTAAGGGTGGAGATGGAAGGTGACTGACGAACCCATAGCGTAACTGTTCTCCTCGAAAATTGAGGAAAACTGAAGGAGACAGGATTGCCATCGGGGGAAGGGGGCAATGATTTAGTGTTTTGGCTGTTAAGGGTGGAGATGGAAGGTGACTGACGAACCCATAGCGTAACTGTTCTCCTCGAAAATTGAGGAAAACTGAAGGAGATAGGATTGCCATCGGGGGAAGGGGGCAATGATTTAGTGTTTTGGCTGTTAAGGGTGGAGATAGAAGGTGACTGAGGAACCCATAGCGTAACTTTTCTCCTCGAAAATTGAGGAAAACTGAAGGAGACAGGATTGCCATCGGGGGAAGGGGGCTCTGATTTAGTGTTTTGGGTGTTATACGCAACCTGATTTCTGGATAACTAATGAAATTTATACAAGCCTAACAACGAAGTTAAGTGTTAGGGAAGGTAACGGCAAGATTTGTGGAGGAGACTTTAGTGTAGAGACAAAGCCGTGCTTGACCCCATGGCATTTACACATTTGAATCGGGCCACCGGTAGTTCAAAAAAAAAAAGAATCGGGCCACCGCTTTTGAACAGTATATTTATATATTTATATATTTATATTGATGTGTATATAAATATATAATTCAAATAACTGAAAATAATTATTTTATAAAAATGATAACAACTATTAGTATTACTTTTTAGAATCTCTTTAGGAGGGGTGTATTCGATTGATAGTTTTAGGTAATTTATATTAAAATGACAAATCTATTTTTATTCAAACATGAATTTTAAAAACTCAATTAAAATGCAGTGTTATTGAACTTGATATTCTATAAAGTATTCTAAAACCTACTGTTATATAAAATATTATCAGTTGTTGAGTTTTAGGGGGTGTATTCAATCCAAAACTTGAGGAGATTTGATTTTAAATGAGGTCTATAATATCAATTAAAATCATGAAATTTAGGTTTTAGTTGTTTTAACTAAAAAATAATAGTAGATTTTAAAATACTTTATAAAATATCAAGTTCAATAACATTGAATTTTAAATGAGTTTTTAAAATTTATGTTTGAATAACAGTGAATTTGTCAATTTAATACAAATCACTTCATACTCTCAACTGAATACATCTCCTTAAAATTTTCAAGTGATTTTAGACTGTTGATCGGAGTTTCTTAGTTAAAAATAAAATAAAATTCAAATCTCATGTTTCTATGTTATATTATAGAGTGGTTTAAAAAAAATTATTTTAATCACTATAATTCATTGAAATTATCTAAAACCTCAATAAAAATCTAATCACTTCAATTTTTTGATTAAATACATTCTTATTATTACATTTGATTTTTATCTAACTTTTTATTATAGAAACAAAATTGTAGAAAATATTAGTTAAGGCTATGTGTTGCTAGATTCTAGAAATCTGACTATATGCGATGGTTTAAATCTGCGCGGGCTCATAATCATTTACGCGCGTATATCTCTGACTATTGACGGTTAACGGTTAACGGTTAATGACGTCTCCAAATTCAATGACGTTTAATGACGCAAATATTCGAATTTTAAGTTTTCATTATGAGTATATTCTTTCCAAATTATTGTCATCTGATAGCGCTAGTAAGAAAAGAACTTTTGTACAACATAAAATACCCTTTTTTTTTGTCAACACTGTTGACGGTACTTTTGTACAACATAAAATCCTCATATCTTAACATTTACACTCAGAAAAAAAACATAAGTAATAAAGATTAATAAAACTGAACTATGAATTTCTGGCTATTTGTAGAATATGAAATCTTGTTTTTTGTTAGAATGTAAAATTTTGATTTGGGTGTTATATAGTCTATGTAAGTCTCACGGTTTTTGGAGGTGGTATTTGCAAAATACAGTTTCCAACCGGTAATAACAGTGTATATTTTCGGAATGATCGGCTTTTACTTTCCATGATTGATTTCAGCGATATAGCAGACCAGCTTTTACGAATTGTTCGGAGATTATTTATTGTTATGGTTTATGTTGATTTGACTCCACGATTTGGCGTGTTGAATTGATATATGCTTAAATGTTGTTTATAAGGTGGAAACGGTGACGTTTTTAGTTAACTTTAGAGATATAATTAAATATCTTTTTCTAATGTAATATTTTGATTATTTTGATCCATGTATATTATGTTTATGATAGAAAAATTTAATGTTATCTCAGGGAATGTTTTTAGAAAATGTACAATTTTTATTAGTATCATTTTTAGTTTTTAATCAAAATAGCACACAATGAGAAGAATGATAAAAAAAAATCAATAAAGAAGTATGAGACAAATGTATACTTATTATGCAGATATTTAAATATAAATAAAGATTTAAATAAATTAGAATATTTTTTTGAGAAATTTTCAATTGGAAACTTTAATTTCCCTTCTCAAATTTTTGAATTTTTGACCACCTAAACTAGATATAATTTTTTTACCTATTTTAATTAATTTTAATAAAACATTTTAGTCGATTTTACTTTTGTGTTTTGTGATAAAAGGATTTTTATGAAAATCTAATACAAAACACTTAAATGAGTTTTTAACCAATAAACATAGAAGGAGAATAATGACTGAAAAGATTTTACTAAAAATATATGAAACTCTTCTACTCTTACTTTATATCAATACTATTAAACAGAAGAAATTTTTATCGACTACATTTTAGACTATCAAAAAAGTCATAGCAGTCTAACTAAAATAATTTCATTAGTTATTATCATATAATATTTTTCTAATCCAACAAATATCTATTAATATGTCGATATTTTAAAAATAAAATTTATTTAACCTCCTATTTTTTATCTTACAACTAACTTAATAATATTTTCAAAATAAGATATCTAAAAAGATATTGTCAAGTATCATTTTCTAAGATTTTATTATAAAAATATCTTTTAATATCTTTTTATTTAAGATGTAAACATAATTCTTTTAAATATTTATTTTTAAATAACTAAATTCGTAATTAATATTAAATAATTATTAATGAATATTAATTCTTTAATTATAGAATAAGAGATAATATTCCCATAATATTTATATTCGTAATTAAATTAATACATCAACTAATAAATAAAAAGTAACTTAATTCATTTATTAAATATTTTATAAATCATAAAACTAAAGAATAACATACATTCATGAATTTTACTACATACTTCAACGTATTAAAATAAAATAGTAAAGTAAGATATATAAAATAATAAATAGTTACATATTTAAATTTGAATATTTAAAATAATTTGATATAGTATGATACGGGTTGAATGAAATATATTTTGACCAATATAAAAATTAAAAATAATTTTTACTATAATTTACAGTTTTATAATATAAATAAAATTAATAATGACGGGTTTTATAAATGAATTATCTTATTTAATATATTTATTAATTTTAATTTAGATATCTAGATTTTTTTTAAATAAAAATACATGTATGAAATCTCTAATTTTCAGTAAATAATTTTTTTTTGGAAAAAAACTAATCCAATAGATCCGGGCCGGGTAAACACAAATATAAATATATTAAGTTATTTCATAAATAACTGCACAGTTTATATATTTCTTGAACCAAAAAAGGAAAAATCATAACCAAACTGTAACCGAAATTCAAAAAAAAACAACGTAAACACAAAACCGAAAACCAAACATAATATTTAAACATATTGGTGAATAAAAAACGGAATAATACATTTATTGACTAAACCAATCTCAGACATTTAACAAACGAGGAAGATCAATACATAGGATGATGATAAAAAAAAGTCTTTCCCGCTCTTTGAAATGGCGGATAAAACTCTAGTCAATACTATTAAAACATAAAAATTTTTTCGACTGTGTTTTGGACTATAAAAAAGTCTATGTTGGTCCTGTTATTTCTATTTATATATTCATATATCTAATAAAATTACCTTTCCTATTATTTCTATTCATATATTTAATTTAATTACAATTAAATATACATCATGCCTAAAATTAATGAACTAACTAACTAATCTATTATTTTTAAAACTAATGAATTTAATTTATCTACATAAGAAATTTTATTAAAAATAAATTATAATTTACTCATTAATGTAATAAATAATTATATATGTCTATTAATTCGTATATATACAACTATTTATTAATCCAAATGAAAAAAAACAAATTCTTCAAAGCCTCACCAAATACATAAAATATATAATTCTTTATTTAGAGTAATAAAATTATACATATATATATATATATATTAATAGTTAGCTACTATTAATATTTAATATATGATGAAACATATTACTATTGATATTTTATGAATATACTTTTATGGGTTATTCAAACATATATGTAATAAATTTATCAAATATAAACTAATAAATATAAAGTAACTCAATTTATTTATTAAATATTTTATAAATTATAAAACATACATTCATGAATTTTATCACATACGTCAACGTATTAAAACAAAATATTAAATTAAGATATATGAAATAATAAATAAGTATATATTTAAATTAGAAAAATTAAAAATAATTTAATATAGTATGATATGGGTTGAATGTAATATAATTAATTTATATAATATTAAAGTAAATTTTGACCAATACAAAAATTTTAAAAAATTACTATAATTTACATTTTTTTAAATAAAGTAAAATTAATAAGGACGAGTTATATAAATGAATTATCTTAGTTTCGTAAAATTATATTTATTAATTTTAATTATCTATAAATATAATTTTTAATAAAAATACATGTGTGGAATTTTTAATTTTCAGTTCATAAATTGTTGAAAAAAAAACTGATTTCATATATCCGGCTTGGGTAAACACAAATATAAATATATTAAGTTATTTCAAAAATAACTGAATGGTTTATATATCTGTTGAACCAAAAAAATAAAAAAAAAATCATAATTGAACTGAAACCAAAATCTAAAAAGAAAAACAACCTAAAACCAAAACCGAACATCATATTTAAACATATTGGTGAACAAAAAAACAGTTAAATAAATTTGTCAATAAAATATATATATATAAATATCTTATGTCCCAACGAAAATCATCAAAATTCAAACTCATAAAATTGATAATAATCTCAGACATTTAACAAACCCGAAAAATCAATGCATAAGATGATGACAAAAAAAATCTTGTCCGCCCTTTGAAAATGGGGATCAAATTCTAGTCTACTTTATTAAAAGAGTAGGAATTTAAATAAATCTACCTATAAAAGTTGTTTGGACCATTTTCTTTTTAATTTTTTAGACTTCCTCTCTATATTATAACAACATAAGTGAGAATATTTAACCCCCAATATATGTCCCCGTTTTTTACTCACCATGCAACTGTCTACATTATTATAATTTGAACCATTTAAATCAATTGCTAAACCAGCCTATCCGAACAAAATAAATTAAATGAACCGCAACCTAATTCTAAACCACAACCCTAATATCAACTCGCCATCACATCTTATATAAACGCATCTCTCATGAAACTCATGAAATATAGCACCGATTTAAAAAGGAGATACATTCCACTTAGTGGAAGAAACAAGACAAATCGTGTGAATACAGGCCAAGTGCTTATAAGTTTAGTTTTGGGTGGTCAAATGGAGAGAGATCCACGTCCGGTTAATCGTGCTGCCAAAGTCTTTTTTTTTTTTTTTTCTAAATTATATTCTATTGAAAGNGACCAAAGAGTTTACAAGCTAGGCTTAGTGGCCAAGGACCTTACATTTAGGAATAGAACCAGAACCAAATAACAATAGCGAAAGAATTATGAAGCTTGCCCAAGCCTCTGAAAAATTCTATCGCAGAATGAGTTGCACAATGCAGTGAAGAGTGGATTAATAGCTTAGTGAGTCCAAGCTTGGAACAGAGTCGATGCAAGAGATGGATTAGAGAATCTTACAGCCGCAATCTTCATTTTGATCATCTTGTCAATGTCTTTCTTTATCAAATCAGGGTGCTTGAAGGATGATCTGTGGATTCTGTTGTTGCGCTCAGACCAACAGAAGTAGATTGTAGATTGCCATACCAGTAGTGTAAGCAGGCGCCATGTTCCAGTGAGTGATGGTGAGCGTAAGGCAGAGAGTACCTCATCCCAGTTTGAAGGGGGAACATGAGATGGAGTAGAGCTAATAGGACTTCTGCTCATCAACGGTTCCCATATGAGACGAGTGAAAGGGCAGTTGAAGAACATGTGATCTCTTGATTCCGGAGCTCCATTACATAAGACACAACAGGGATCAACATCCAGTCCCCAAGATTGCATCCTGTCCTTAGTTGGGCAGCGGTTAAGAACAAACAACCAAGTTAGAAAACGATGCTTTGGGATACCAGTAGTGAACCAGACCTCCTTAGACCATTCCACCTCCGGTTCTCTGTTACGCAGCAGGTCATAGATCATTCCAGTTGAGTATAAGTCCGAAACTCTTCCTCCCGGCATCCATAAGTAGTTATCTCGAGCTAGGGTAAGAGAGATAGTTGATAAGTATGATTGGATCAGTACCTGTCTCTCTGACCGTGCTGGAGGCAGCGACTAGTTATCTAAATCCCAAAGCTCTGCTAACGTCGAGGATGCTGAGATACCCGCGTGTTGAGAGCTCTCGTCTTGGAGGAAATTCCTCACATTTCCGAAGGGGACCAGTTGCTCGACCAGAAGTAGGTTGTCTCACCATTACCCACATCCACTTTTATCCATTGGAAAACTTTCTCTCTGAGCAGTAGGAGATGATTAGCTAACCAGGAGTGTTTTTGCTTGGTGTTGATAACCCAGAAGTTATTAATATCGTCATCTAGGATTTCTGCAAGGAACCAAGAAGCCCAAATAGAATCACTCTTAAAAAAAAGGAGCCAGATAACCTTTATTGCACAAGCCTCGTTCCACACAACCCAGTTTCTCAATCCCAGCCCGCCCTCACGCTTTGGAGTAGAGCATTTCTCCCAAGCTACTTTTGAAGCTCCATTCCCATCCAACTTTCCTTTCCAAAGAAACTTTGCGCAGAGGGAGTCAATCTCTGATAAGCAGGCTTTTGGTAGTATATAAACTGAAGTCCAGAAGTTGATGAGATCTGAAATAACAGTGGAAATCATTTGCAATCTACCAGCAAAGGAGAGTGAACGAGTGGTCCAGGCCATGAACTTGGTTTTGACTGTCTGAATGAGGGGAGCGCAATGAAGAATTGACAGTTTCTTTGTGCATAGCGGTACTCCCAAGTAGCGTACATGTAGAGTTCCTGATGATAGACCCGTAGCCGCTTTAATATTCTCCATCTCATGAGGCTTTAACCCAGCACAAAAAAATAGAAGTTTTTTCAATACTGATGGCTAGACCCGATCTACGCTGGAAGTCGCCTAACACCTCAAGGATACATTTAACCGAGTCCACAGTTCCATCACAGAATATAAGCAGATCGTCTGCAAAACAAAGGTGGGTGAGACCAGTCTTTGAACATTTCGGATGGTAACAGAGATGACCTTCTTGTGCAGCTCTATTCAGCGCCAAAGATAAGCAATTCATCGCAAGCACAAACAGGTACGGAGAGAGAGGATCACCCTGTCTTAGGCCTCTCATACCTTTGAAATACCCGTGGATCGATCCATTGTAACCAACCGAGAATGATGTGGTGCAAATGCAAGACTCTATCCAGTGAATGAAGGTTGATGGCAAGTTAAGAGCTCTCAGACATTGAAGAATGAACTCCCACCGAACAGTGTCAAAAGCTTTGGCTATGTCCACCTTAATGGTGATGCGTTTCGGACCTCCTTCTCGGTGATAGCCTTGAACAATCTCTGATGCAAGCAAGGTGTTCTCGATGAGTAAACTCCCTTTGATAAAAGCAGTTTGGTTCGGGAGGATGACTTCACTGAGAATAGACTTTAGCCTCTTGACCAGAATTTTTGAAATGGTTTTGTAGGTCGTGTTGAAGCAGGAAATATGCCGATAATCTGAGATTGAAGCAGCTCCTGGTTTCTTTGGCACCAGCGTGAGTATTGTTGCATTGGCCGCTGAAGGGAGAAAACCAGTAGAGAAAAACTTTGCGATTGAAGCAACTGTTTCTTCACCTACAATAGGCCAAGCGCCTTTGAAGAAAGCAGACGTATATCCGTCAGGACCAGGGGATTTGTTGGGGTTGAGCTTGAGAAGAGTTGAAGAGATCTCCAGGTCTGTTGGATGAGCTTCCAACGAGATAGACTGTGCCTCATTACAGCGGAATGGGAGGAGAGAGAGGAACCAGGAGATGGCTGAAGCAAGCGGGGGCAGAGTTTCCGGCGCTAGTATACCTGAAAAGTGATCAATAGCAATCCTGCAAATAGCTTCAGGGTCAGTCACCAATTCCCCATTGGGGAAAAGAAGAGAGCGGATCGAGTTATAGGAGAATCTCGACACCGCCACTTTCATGAAGAACATAGTGTTCTGGTCACCCAAGCAGAGCCAATTTATGCGTGATTTCTGTCGAAAGAATGATTCCTCAATTCCCCTTAGAAAGGTCCATTTGTGGTGCATTGCTCTTTCCGCCTCAAAGTTTTCTGAAGTGGGATCATCTAGAAGTTGTACCTGCAAAATCTTAAGTAAATCATTAGTAACACTCACTCTCTTTTGAATATCTGAAAGTCTCTCTCTATTTAGTGTTTTGAGTGCTCTCTTAATTTGTTTTAATTTTTGAGCTAACAGGTGGAGATCCATCGCTCTACTTCCGCAAAGAATCCAGGCCTCACCGACCGCATCTAGGAATCGGGGCAGGGTAGTTAGAAAGTTTAGGAATTTAAATGGTTTAGTGCCAGATAGGGGGAGGGGAGTTGAAAGGTTTATGAGGCAGGGGGTATGATCTGAGAACTCAAATGGTAGAAAGGTTGCAGTGCTGTCCGGAAAGCTCTCAGACCAAGTCTCATTCACAAGCGCCCTGTCAAGCTTTTTTGTAGTTGGCGCTG
>OVBX01002616.1:0-19554 GCA_900406325.1 Erucastrum elatum | reverse complement strand
AAATATTTAGTCTAATAGGACATGAACCATATGCGATTAGTCTAATGGGACATTAACATCATTTTTGGCCTAAAAAAAAACAATTTTCCCAAAATATCGTGAACCAAGCTTCTGCAAATTCGGGATGGGTAATGATGTATCATTGACATCGTTTCTTTCTTTGATTTTTTTAGAGTTTTCAGTATAAAATTAAAATAATACAAACCAAATTTGGATCAATTATGTGTCGATGGATTACCTTTTATTTATTATGTTGAATTCTTTCAAATTCCTCCTCTTCTTACGATGATTTTTTTTTAATGCAAATTAAAGATTGACACATGCAATGGTTATTACTGTGAGGGTTTCAAACCAAACTCAAACAACAAGCCCAAGATGTGGACGGAAAATTGGACTGGTTGGTAAGTCACAACATCAATACGAGGAGAAAATAAAAGTTTTATCTTTTTTCAATTATATAAAAATATAGATTGTAAGAGGACAATTTCTGAACGTTAAAAATAACATTTAAAACTTCTAAATTGAATCTCAGGTATACAGAGTTTGGAGGTGCTGTACCATATAGACCAGTGGAAGACATTGCATACTCCGTTGCAAGATTCATACAAAACGGAGGTTCCTTCGTCAATTACTATATGGTAAGTAACATAAAACAGAGCTACATATGAATGCAACGACTACATATAAAATAGAGTAAAAAACATCTCGGCTCAATTTACATTTTTTATATAGTATCATGGAGGGACAAATTTCGACAGAACTGCTGGTGAGTTCATGGCTTCAAGCTATGACTACGACGCTCCTCTCGATGAATACGGTACTAACCAAATCTCAGTAACACACATTAAAATTTGTCTGGATGATTAGCTAATCTGATTCTGTTTACTTCCAAAAGGCTTAACAAGAGAACCAAAGTACAGTCACTTGAAAGCATTGCACAAAGTCATCAAACTGTGCGAGCCAGCTTTGGTTTCTGCTGATGCAACCGTCACATATCTTGGAGCTAAACAAGAGGTAAAGGATTAATTTTTTTTCCAACTTGTATTTAACGTTACTGAAAAGAAACCTAATGATCATTTGAATGTTGCTTTCAGGCCCATGTGTTCTGGTCTAAGTCATCATGTGCTGCATTTTTATCGAACAACGATGTGAACTCAGCAGCGAGAGTTATGTTCCGTGGATTCCCATATGATTTGCCTCCTTGGTCCGTTAGTATTTTACCTGATTGCAAAACAGAATATTACAACACCGCAAAGGTAAGACATGAAATAAAACTTGTTAGTCAAGAAAAAGGTAATTACGTTATTGATCTTTAAATTAAACTGAATTAAACAGGTTAATGTACCAGGAGTACATAGGAATATGGTTTCAACAGGAACAAGATTCTCTTGGGAATCATTTAATGAAGTGGTTCCTTTTGCGAATGAAGCTGGTACATTTGCAAGAAGCGGGCTTGTGGAACAGATAAGCATGACTTGGGACAAGTCTGACTATTTCTGGTATCTAACAGAGTAAGTAACTCTCTTGACTTGTTCCAGTCTCCTAAGTCCTCCTAGAAACACAAACTCATGGTTCGTTTGCTTGTGGGTAATTTTTTTACTCAGCATTACAATCGGTGCTGGTGAGAGGTTTTTGAAGACTGGTGATTTCCCTCTTCTTACAGCTTGGTCAGCTGGGCATGCTCTTCATGTGTTTGTCAACGGCCAGTTTGCAGGTAATATATTAAGACAAACAATCAAAGCTTGTCTAGTTTTGTAGCTTAACAACATTGTATGGTCTGTTCTCTGTTACAGGAAGGGCTTATGGATCACTCGAACACACTTCGCTAACATTTAGCCAGAAGATCAAGCTACACGCAGGTGTCAACAGGCTTGCTCTTTTGAGTGTTGTTGTTGGTCTTCCGGTTAGTTCCTGATGAGATAAACTAGCTCATTTTTTTTGTTTTTTGATGACCTGGGTATCCGGTGGGTCGAGACCCTTTATGAAAAGCAGTTTTTGTTGTTAATTAGATCTTTTTACTTTGTGGTTCTTGGTTTGTTTGCAGAATGTTGGTAAACACTTTGAGACGTGGAACAAAGGAGTTCTTGGAGCGGTCACACTAAAGGGAGTTAACTCAGGAACATGGGACATGTCAAAATGGAAATGGTCCTATAAGGTCCTCTTTGATGTTCAAAGCCAATAAGTTTTGAGTTTCCTAGTAATAACAAGAAAACTGATCATAACCAATGGTTTAAAATGTGATTTTGAACAGGTTGGTATGAAAGGTGAAGCTTTGAGTCTTCATACCCCGACTGCCTCTGTGAGATGGAATCAAGGATCATTTCTAGCCAAGAACCAACCACTGAGTTGGTACAAGGTAAGATAAACACAACAAGCAAATAATATAATGTCCATAAAATAAAATAATTAGATTGTAAACACAATAATGAAAAAAGACATTTAATGTTTGTATACTATTGCAGTCTATTTTTGCGGCGCCAGCAGGAAACGAACCATTGGCTGTGGACATGAACACAATGGGGAAAGGTCAAATTTGGATAAACGGTAGAAACATTGGACGTCACTGGCCTGCTTATAAAGCTAGAGGAAACTGTGGACGTTGCAACTACGCTGGAACATTCAACCCCACGAAATGCCTGAGTAATTGTGGTGAAGCTTCTCAGAGATGGTAAGAACAAAAACTGTTTTTTTTTGTGTTTTTCTTTTGAATATTTTCTTATAAATACAAATCTTGATTCGTAGAATTGTTGTCTATTTTTTGCAGGTACCATATACCTCGCTCATGGCTCAAACCACAGAACGTTATAGTTGTATTTGAAGAGTGGGGTGGTGATCCTAGTGGAATCTCACTGGTGAAACGAATTTGAAAGCTTCTTCTTTATTATTTGAGGACAGAAGAAAGCTTGTTTCATTGTTTTTGTCTCTCTGGCTTTGCTTTTGAATATAGAGACAGAGCTGGAGAATAAAAACATTGTGTAATTGTGCAGTTACTACAAAAAATTACTACGTGTATATTACTGATCATCATCAATAGTAAAATAAAATTCTTAAAATAAAACCAATACAAGGTTTCAATTTACATAACCCGACTACTAGAGTTCCAAAAATTGTTGTTTATGTGGCAAATCGGACATAAGCAAAATGATTTTAAAAAAAAAAATTGGTTTAAGCGTTACAATAACATTCACATAATCAATAATCCTCTATAAAACGTCTAATTACTTGCTAACCATATTTTGAACATTGCTACTAACTAATTCAAATTGACAAGTGCAGTAACATCTTACTTGATTGCCAAAATCGAATATAAGACAAACGAACCGGTCTTGCAACGGAACTGTAGAGGAAGGTGTGATGCCTTTTTGCCTCAAACGTGATATGTGCATTCAAATCATATCAAACATAAGCTCTTGTTCTTTCTAAGATACAAATATCTTTTCAAACTAACTATTGAACCGGGAATTATCTCTTCCGATTTTTGCTTAACCAGTTTCCATAAGGTCAAGAAAGAGTTACTTGTAGCACAAGACACCTTTCTTCCTTTCTTAACTTAGGGCAATCATAAACTCCTTAGATCCTTCAACGCGAACCAGACCGTACCATGAATGATGATGACCCGTGCTCACTCAAACTTCCCGTGGACAATCTCCTCATCTTTTGCCAGAACCTCTTGCCTCCTCCACCCGACGCCAAGGGACCAGAGTTAGACACTCTCTCTAACCTCCCCGAACCAGTGAACATTTCCGACACCGAAATTCCTCTCTCCGTGTCAGGCTCAGAGCCATAACTCGGTAGCAAGGCCATCCTCCCAGAGCCCTCTCCACCACAAGAGCTCTCAGCTCGTATATCATCTTGAGTAAGTGAAGTTACAGAGTTAAGTTCCTTAGCTTCATCGCATTCATTGCAAACAAGTTTCAAAGCTTGCACTACTTCTCCCATGAAAGGACGGTGCGATACTTCCGGTTGAACGCACATCGAAGCTATAGCTGCGACTTTAGCTATGCTGTCGAATGGGATCTCGGGTTGTCCTAAAGACTTGTCTATAATAGCTTCAAGCCCTTCTCTGCTCGTGAGAAGAGACCTAGTCCATGAAACTAAGTTTTCTTGACCAGGTGGTTGTGACATATCCACTGGTTTACGCCCCGTGAGTAGCTCGAGAAGCACAACTCCGTAGCTATACACATCGCTTTTAACTAAAAGATGCCCTGTCATTGCGTATTCTGGCGCCACATACCTATCAAAGAGCAGCAGCACTTACTAGTTAAACAGGAAAACAAAAACAGTTTGGAGACGTTTGTTTCGGTTCTGGTTAGCCATGGGCAATAATCGAACCAGAAAACATAACCCAAAGCCGACCGATGATTGCAAATAATTAAGAAGTTTCTATAATGAAATATTTTTAAAACACTACTTATAAATCAAACTACCCTAAAAAATCTGAATTACCTGAAATATTTAAAACTATAAGGAAACAAATTATAAGAATAGTTTTTATCCAACATGTTTAAATTTACCCTTAGAAATTTAATCCGAAAACTATAAAAACTGATTTTTACCCGTATTTGAAAAACCAGAACAAAATTTTATCAGCTATTAACCAGATCCTGACATTGTTACTTGAACCAAACTGAAAACCAAATTTAATTTCATAAATAACCGAACAGTTCCTATATCCGAGAAATTAAAGAAAACAGAAGCGGGACTGGTTGGTATTATTATCTTACCCGAAAGTCCCCATTACGCGTGTGGATATATGTCTGTTATCTTCATCGTCAAGTGCATTTCGAGCTAGGCCAAAGTCAGAGACTTTAGGTGTGAAGTCCTGTTCAAGCAAGATGTTACTTGACTTGAAGTCCCTGTGTATCACCCGAGGGTTTGAGTCTTCATGTAAATAAGCTAATCCACGAGCTGCGCCAAGAGCTATCTTCAACCGAGTTTCCCAATCTAAAGGAGAAGACTCTTTATCATTCCCTACAGAAAAAAATAACAAAAAGAGAACATTATTTAATCTCAAAGAACAACAATCTGAACCGTTGAGGCAACAACAAAACATACCGTGGAGGTGAGATTCAACGCTGCCATTAGGTATAAGTTCATAAACCAAAGAACGGTTACGATCTTCAATACAAATACCAATCAGATTCACCAAGTTTCTGTGATGAAGACGGCTAAGCATTTCAACTTCAGCCAAGAACTCTCTCCCACCTTGATGATCATCTCTCTTGAGTACTTTAACCGCTACTTTAGTCCCATCCTCGAAAAGACCTTCATACACCTTTCCAAACCCGCCTTCACCAAGAACCCTAGACTCCGCAAAGTTATTAGTAGCTTTCGCTATCTCCTTAGAAGTGAACGTCTTGGCAGAGAGAGTAAAGGGAGCAATGCTTGACTCAAAGGACAGTGATTTTGAGCTATACCTGCTTCCGGTTAATGATCTCACAGAACCTGAAACTTCCAGAAAGCTAAAAGTTACATCTCCTGCTTCTTACAACATCAAGAGAACTAATATCTTTTTCTTTTCTTTTTTAATACAGGAGGTTCGGACCGAACTACAATATTTAATATTAGTTTCGTCTCAGCAGTCACTCGAACTGGGGACCTCTGACACATTGGCTAATTAAACTAATCTTTTTTATTACCTGGTGGTTTGGAGAGGGAAGGAAGTGAAGGCCGAGCAAGTGAGACCCGTCTTCGCCGGATAACAAAGAACCAAACAATGACAAAACATAAACCAATAAAAGCAACACCTGACAAAACAATCACAGCAATGCTTCCAGCGTTGAGCTCTTTCTTCCTCATCTTCTTCGGAACATCAACTCCAAGCGGTTTTTTCACCATCCCGTTGTTATTACTACCAGAGAATTGTCGTTCTTGATCTATAACAGTCATGCCTGGAGGAGGAGAAGCTGGCAAACCAGGATAACGCACGTAGACCACGTCGTATTGGCCGAAGGTTGGTACGTCTATGTATACTTTCTTTCTGTAGAATCTCTGGTAAGTCAGCATTGCTGTCATGTTATCGAACTTGTCTCCAAGTGGGACCAAATCGATGAGAAGAATAGTTTTGTCTGGTTGTTCAGTAGCAGCGTTGGCTCCCACTATACGGACTTGGCTCTGTTTCATGAAGACTCCAGCACTTATCTCCCTAGCGAACTCTGAAACCATTGGGAAGAAGTCGTAGAGGGCCATGCTGAGACGAAGCTCAACTTGCATAGGCCAGACACAGCCACATGGAGATCCTGGAGGTGTGTTTGTGTACGGTTCCAAGCAGACGGTTGATGAACAATCTGTAGAAAACAGCGATTTAGAGTGGTTTCAGACCAAAACAAAGATCATGAAAACATAGAAAGTGTCTGAAACAAATCTGAGAGGACCTGAGTTCGGAGGAGGAGGAGGAAATGCTTGAAGAGGTGGAACAAGAGGGAGTTTCCGTGATTTTGAAGAGGACCTGAGAGGAAAAGCTTTAGGAGAAATAAACAGAATTTAGCAATTAGTTAAAAAGAAAGGTGATTTTCCCTATCTGTGGTTGAAAAAAGTTATGAGTGGAGGAATCAAACCTTGAGTTGGAGAAGGTGATGGGGCTATGGAGATGGGGTGCATTGAGGAAGAGATTGGACCGTGAGCAGGAATGGGAGGAGAAGGAGGATGGTGTGATGATGGAGGGGGAGTCATTGAACCTATAACAACAAAACATACCAAAAAAAGAGAGAATCAAGATCACTGAGAAGTGTGAAGACTGGCAAAACTAAGTATCTTAGAGGCTATGGTAAAAGTGGAAAACCTTTACGCTTTGACTTCTTTGGTGGGGGTGGTGAAGGAACTGGACTATCTGTGATCTTCTTTGGCTCTTGATGATGTTGACGGTACCAAGGAGGAGATGATGATGGCGATGATGAAGAATGATGGTGTACATTACTAGGAGTAGATTCTGGCTGTGGAGTAGATGGAGATGTGTGATGAGAGTGTCCATTGAATTGTGGGGATGAGGGGGCAGTGAAAGGAGGAGAAGCTGCAATGTAATAACAACATGAATTTTAGTATTCTTGACACAAGTAAAGAAGAGTAACTTATATGATTGATGTACCAAAAAATATCAAACCTATATGTGGTAAGACAGGTAGGGGTTTAGCAGTTTCATTTGATGGTGCAGCAACAGGACTTTTGTTATCACCGGCTGGAGATTCTACGGGGAAAGCCTGGTTGGTAGTTGGTGAGTTTCTTCTTGGAGATCCCTTTGTTGGACTAGAGGTGGGTACTGCAGAACAGAGGATAAAACAGAGACATTTTGGTTACAATGTGTGGTAAGTAAATAGAGACTGGAGTATAGTTACACAACCACATACCAGGTGAGCTAGAGTGTGGTAAATTTGGAATGACTGGTGGTGAAATGTCAGGAGATGCAACTGATTCAGAGAGATTCAGAGACCACAAAATGAGTTTATGGCATAAAAAGCGAAACAGAGAACGGGGCAGGCACAAAACATTGTACTATATACCAGGAGTAACAGGCTTGTGATTATTAGAAGCATTTCTAGGAGGTACAACGCCTGGAGTAGGAGGAGGCAGAGCCACTGATGGAAATGGAGGTACATCCGAAACAGGGGATGAAACAGGGCCTGCAGAAAAACAGAGCCAGTACAAGTTCAAGATCCAAGATTTATGCAAAATTACACAACATTTTAATCTAAAGATTCGAGATTTATGCAAATTGGAGAACAGTGCAAGTGAAGGACACAAGATTTCAAAATTTGAGTTTTTAAATTTCACAATTCTAGTTCTCATGAGTGTTCGCCTGTTCGACTCATTGTCTCTGAGAAATTCAACATTTCAGTATACCTGAATCATTAGGAACCGAGACAATAGGTTCACCAGCCAGTGATTTACCTCTGGAAGAATCTGTCGGTGGAGGAGCTTCCACGTCATCTATAGGAGGACTAGACGGTTGAAAGACTTTATGCGCCGGCGCATTGCCGGACTTATGAGGTTCCGGTGAACTAATTGGTACTTCACCAAACCCTTTTGAAGTTTCAGGTAACGGAGACGGTGGTGATGATGATGATGGAGACAACAAGTCCAATCCTGAAATCGAAATACAAGCTCATTGTTAATGATAAAACCCAGAATTATAATACGTTGGTTGAATATTTAATAAATAAAACGGAAAAAGACAACAAAATAAGCAAGTTGATCCATCTGGGTTTTGTCTGAATGTACTCTCAACAATGTGAAAAATGATTCTTTCTTTAGGGCATAATGAATCAAACTTACCTGATGAAGAAGCAGCAACCAAAACCGACGAAAGTAGACAGAACCTTAGGAAGGATATCAGAATCTCCATTCCATAGAAGAGATCAGCTTCGTCGATGATCACGAGGAAGATGATGAGTTTGATGGGTGATCTCAAGCTCTAGGTTTAGAGCTGCTGAGTGACAAAAAAAGTCGAAGTGGCAGAAGGGGAGAGATGACTTAAAACGCAAGAAGAAAGTAACAGTGAGAAAGAAGCAAAGGAATTATATTTTTTTTGTTCTACTTTATTTATGAGAGTTTAATGCTCACAAAAGAGAGGGAATTAATAACAGAAACGAGTTTGGTGTTAAGAAGAACGGTTGAAATCAAAAGGGATGCAATGCAATTAATCTTCAATCTCCGTGTTTGAACTGAGACGTTTCTTTCTATTTCTGTTTGTTTGGTTTCTTCTCCCAGTTGGTCACAAGAGATGGAGAAAGAGGAAGATTTTTTTAACAGAAAAGGTGGGATGATTTTCAAGCTAGTGGGATAATAGTGTCAATGGACGAAACTAATTGTGTCTGAGAGAGCCTAGTGGGTTTTGAACCCATTTGTTTATTTTTCTTTTCTTTGTTTAGGTTGAAGAAGTAAATTTTAATTTAATATTAATGTCAACAGAGACTCAATATTCAATAGATCCCCTACACATATCTTGTTTTACTTTGGTAAATAAATAGGTTTGAGAATAGTGTTCAAGCGTTTCCCCAAACATAATTTTAAATTAATACATCTGCACTGGAGTAACACAAAAATAACATTAGCAATGGAGTAATATCTATAAGTAAAAATATATCAATATTTTAATAATATGTATTTAAAAAAACTTGAGAAATTATTTAATGTGGATTTCTCAAATTATAAAATGTTGACTAAAAAATTACTAATATAATAATTAAAAATTAACATAATTCTACTGATGGATTCAATTCAAGAATTATAAGTAGCAGACACTCTTAGTAATTATATACCTTTTGAGAAAAATAATAATCTATAATTATTGTGAGACAGAAAAAAGCGATAGTCGAATGAATTCAAATTATTCTTTTCATGCATTTATTTTTAGATATATTTTTTGCTGCAACATTTATTTCAGATTGTTTTTTCAACCACCATTTTGTTTTGGAATATGTTACTCCCTCTGTTTCTATTTGTTAGTAGTTTTAGCAAAAAATATTTGTTTCACAATATACATAGTTTACATATTTCAGTGCACATTTTTCATTTATAGGAGATTGTGTAACCAATGAATTAATGTTATATTTTTAATAATTGGTTGAATTAATTAATTAATTGATATTTTTTAAACAATAACAACTTTTAAAATATTTGAGCTTTTAGATAAAACTACTTACAATTAAAATCAGAGGGAGTAATAAAAATGGGTATCATGTCAATTAGAATTAGCAGCTAAACCTACCTTTTAGGATACTTATTTATCACTATGATAATCCCCGCGGTCGAAGAAAATGAGAAGTGGAACGATTGAAATTTGTTTTGTATTGTGAATTTTGTTGGATTTAAATAAAAAGAATCCAATGCGGAAACAAAATAACACGATCATTTGACCAAAAATTAAAATTACACGATCACATTCAACCATCACCAAAAGCACGTTTGGGTTAGCTTGTGAACAGTGGCAAAGCTNGTTGGATTTAAATAAAAAGAATCCAATGCGGAAACAAAATAACACGATCATTTGACCAAAAAATAAAAATTACACGATCACATTCAACCATCACCAAAAGCACGTTTGGGTTAGCTTGTGAACAGTGGCAAAGCTATGTTGNAAAGCTACTGTGGGAGGGGCAGTTACCCACCATAAAATTTAAAATCAGTGTAGTTTGTAATGATTTCTTATGTTGCTCCTGTTAAAAAGAAAATCAAATTTACAAAGGTGTTTATCAGTTTTTATAATTTTGTTCCTGGATAAGAGTTATTTCCGGATCCGTCACTCTACCGGTGATTTACGAACGTAACATTCTACATATTTATGTTTTTTTCCAACTGAAGATAAGTAGATAACTTATGTATATGTGTTTCCTCCAAATTTTAAGTAAACACAAACAATCCTTCTTGAAATCGTTAGTTTCCGTATATTCTCTTTTAATTTATTGTTCATTCCTCGAGAACGTTGTTTTCATATCTTTGCTTTGGCAAATTAAAAGAGAGTTAGCTAAAGTCACATGGTTGTGTAACAGATATCAACAATTCGCTTTAATTGATAGGCACAGCAATAGCACCGACGTAACATCTAGTATAAATCTCCCTAATCTTTGACATATTTCCCCTGTGCATTAAGTGATCAAATGCTGACCAAAACTAATATTGTATGTATACTGATCAGGTGATCATGTTATCTATTTGAAAGAAATAATATTTTATTTTCTTCCCAAAAAGATACATATAAGAAAAGGTTGCATATTGTAAAAGCATATACAAGTATTGATTTATCGTATTTGATACACAAGAACAGATCTGAATATGCTAATCACGAGATTGTGAGCAGAAGAGTAAAGCCAAGCAAACCAGCTCTTTCGTAAGAATTTATCAACAACCAGAAGAAGAAAAACATAACATTGCAAAACACGTGGTGAAAGAATCTGGTCCGTTGTCACCAATTAAAGACTATTGAAACGCAATAAAACAAAACAAAATTCTTGATTGGCCAAAACTTTCATAATAGCAAAGAGATAAAATTTTGTTTTTAGAAAACAAAATTTATTTTCAATGCACCGACAATAAATTCTGAGATTCATTCATACAACTAAATATAGAAAAAAACAGATGAATAATAAAAGTATAACTGAGACGGTGTGGCGAGAATTGCACGTAGATTTGGTGTCTTGCGTGGGGACATACGATCGATACGACCCAGATTCGAGCTTGGAGTTTGTCGTTTGATTGTAAGAAGTGATCGCAGACAACGACGTTGAGTCTTTGTTTCTTTACTGTTCAAACAAATTAAAGTATTAAAACTTTCACGCTTAAAACAATTAGAGTAAATAAAATAATTTGTATAAGACTCTTAACAGAATGGTCGAATGTATAGATTAGTGTCAAATTCAAACGTGGTCAACAATATATACTCTAATAATACTATATTATAGCCTCCCTTATACAGTATATTAAATATTATACAAATAGATTCTTCCGAATTATCGTGTGATGGTCCGGAAAAATCTTGTCGAGACTCCTGACAGTTAATTACTATATACCCACCCATATAATAAATATTCCACTCTGAACTGGATCTGACCAAGTCCAGGTAGTACTGTACTAATGCCATTTCATTTATTATTCAGATCTTCAAAATAAGCTAAGAAACAACAAATGGGTTAAAATGTCCAAAAGATGCAGTTAACCTAAATTACTAGAAAATTAAATGCTAGTTTATGCATTTGAAAATATATTTAGGGAATGAATTGTGAGTATAATCTAAAAAAGAAGATGCAATTAACATATAGTGTTACCAGAGAGTTAAATAGTAGATGATGCATTAAAAGAAATATATAGACTCTCATGGGACCATCAAAATTTCACTTTCAAAAATAAAGGAACGAGAGAAGGTAACAACACTAAGAGGAGCACCATGAGCTTAGACAGAATCAATAAACCCTTTATATGAGAGGGTTTGTTACCAGTTGATGAACCGTTTTTTTCTTTACTCTTTTGCTAAAGCTGCAACAACGACAAAAGAAAAAAAAAACTTAAGCTACACCTTAAAGATGAAGAGATGATGCTTCTCTCATACTTTTACCATGTGTTAACAAACCAACCTCATTCTCAAGGAACCAATGCTTATGCAGAGCTTGAATCTGATTCACTTATGACTATATTGAGTCTTTTGACAAAACCAGTTTCGCCAGATACTAACTGGTTTTTGGTTTACATGTCTATTGAGAAGATAGAATTATATTGCACTATTTGGCTAAAAATGATAGATTACTACTGTAAAGGAAAAAATCAAGTACCTTTTGTTTAACCAAAGAAAAATAAGAGGGAACAAGGATAATAACTAGTTTAGGTGAAAAAAGGTCAAGCACATGCTTATGTAGTGACCACTCTCTTCTAAAACAAAGTACTATATCAATCAACTAAAGTGTTTACAAGAAAGAAAGAAAAGGGTTAACATTAACAAGGAAAATAAGAAGGAAAAGTGTGAGCTTTTAATTAGCCAATATAATGAAAACTGTTTAGAAACCTGTTTCTAAACATGAGACGTTTCAATGACGATGCATTGCATGATTCAGCTTTAGAGAAAATGCGAAGTCGAAATGCGGTTAGCAAGAAACATAAAGATCTTATGATTTTGGTATTAAGCTGGAACGAAAGCACAATACCTGAATGCACTGGACACTAAGTTTAGTTTTTTTCTTTCTTTCATCGCAAAGAGAAATCAGTTTTTGCCGTTGCTGAAGCTCGACAAGAAGTCGAGAATCTTGGACGATATGTTCCCTGAGTTTCTGGTTACACTCGTGTTAACTGTAACGTCCCCCTTGTTTACAGCTTCTTCGGGGCCATTCGTGCGTCTCTCAACTTTTTTAGTAGATTCAAATTCTGCAGCGAGTTTCATGGCAGAGTGTAGAGAACTTTGAATGTGTAAGTTAGGCGTTGTCTTGGGATTACTACTACTTGCTGGTTCTTCCGATGCAGATGATAAGAAACTGATTCCTTTGGGAGCCACCAGAGGAACAGAGCTTATCTGTTGTGGCTGCTTCAAGCTCTGATTATCAGAGTCATGTGTGTTTTGCTTCGACCCAAGAGACGGTTTGACCTCCTTCTCTTGTGTGGTTTTGTCTAAAGAGAGAAAACTCATTCCCTTAGGAGTAACGGATGGTCTTCTCAGAGGAGGAATCTGTGGAGGTGTTGCATGTTCATTGATCTTTGAAGATGATGCATCAAGTGAGTTCTTTTGGTTAGGTTGACTAGAGGGATACAGAAACGCAGCTGAGCTTGAAACTCTTGCTTGAATCGACGGTAATCTGGCTATAGCCTGTCTCACGGTTTGTTTATTTGATTGTTGAGGCGAAAAAGATGCTGCAGCGGTGTTACTTGATGAGTCTGTTACATTTGCACTCGGTGTATCTGAAGCAGCTTGTGGAGTTACCTGTCAAGTGACAATTGGTATATTAGGATCTAAAAGATCATATATAATAAAGAATCGGAAGAAGATTCATGAGGAGACTGTTTCTTTACCTTGTGCGAAAACAAACACTTATCACCCCTGTGACAGAAACGGTTGGTCATGAAATTTTTGCAAGGGTATTTGGACAGATCATGGTCGTACGGACAATCATCTCCTTTCATACATGACTGAGTTGCAAAGTAGCAGCAAGGCTGAAATAACAAGAAGACAATGTGTATGAGAACACAGAAAACTGTTACACGATTCAGCTTTTGACTAAACGAGCTATATAAAGTTCAGAAGAGTAGTATATGTCTTGAAAGCAGTAAACCATACCAAAGATTTGGTTTCCGGAATTGTATCGTGTGAAAATTTGCAGTCTTTTCCCTGCAAAAACGTGGAACTTTTTTTCTCATCAGCAACAAGGATATACAAAGCTAATAACTCTAAAGAATCCAGCGCCATGGTGCCATACCTCGTGGCACCGTCCCTTGAGAAAGTGACGACAATATCTTATAGGTTTTGGTTTCGGAGCTACTGGTGGTTTGAGTTTCAACTTCTTCACGCCAAGTGCTATACGCTCTTGAGCTCTTTTCTTCCGAGCTTTTGCCTGCATGAGAATAGCTCATCAATAAGATAGCTCATCAATAACTGCTTATTGACAATAAGCAAACATTCTATTCCACACACAAAAAGAGCTGACTGCAAGATATCCCCATGAAGATATGTTACCTTCTTTCTAGCTTTTGCTTCCTTAGAAGGCACAGATTTTTTCTTTACCGAAGTTTGAGAAGCCATCTGCAGACAAAAATGTAAAAAAAAAAAACACAAGTTAGATTTTGTAAACGCCATTCCGATACCTGTTCTTGGTTATTGGAAGTTAGACCGTTCTCCTTAACTCCATTTTCACCATTCACTACCTCAAAACAAGTACTCTTACTAGTCCCTTCTTCTCTTTGATCCAATTCCTCTTGTGGGACATTAGACCTTTCAGATGGTAAATCATCTCCTACAAGCATATTATAATCATCATCATCCCCAGATATCTCTCCTTCTTCGACCTCATCCTCGTCTTCAACCATCTGAAGAATAGAATCCGTCAAAACAACCTGACTACTAGTAACACATTGCAAGACTCCAGAACTAACAACCTCAACTAATTTGGGAATCTCCTCTGCCTCACTCCTAACAATTTCCAAAACCTTCTTCTTATCACCTCCTTCAACTGAATCCACCTGAAGCTCATCTGCAACACTAGGCTTCTCCCGAACAACACTTTGAACCAGATCAATTCCTTGCTTGGCCATACCATCATCATCACCATAGTCATTCACATCCAACGACTCACAGAGATCCACACAACTCTCTGGAGCAGCAAAGTCTCCACTTCCATTAATAATCATCTCAAACTCATCGAAAAAGTCCTTGTGCTGGCTGCGAACAGTTGCATCTTGCAAGTCAATTCCGTCGAAAACATCTCCTAGCATCAAACTATTCTCCAGCGAAATCGTTTCCACGTTCTCAGTTCTCGGAGCTCCATCGGATCTTGGCTCAATGATCAGTGGACTCTCACTCAGTAGCACTTCGCCAGGTTCGTCCGGAGACACTTGAGCGGTTTCTATTCTCATAAACACACACGAAAAGAGCACATCAGAAAGAAGGAATTGTAAAGCTCAAAATCACAATACGACAAGATCTAATTGGGAATTTCTCACCTGTTCTAGTGGCCACCAGCTCCCGAAGAACATCAGGTGTGGCGAGAGATATGTGGTTATTGTTTTCGAAGCTCGAGCAGAGGTGATGAAGCACAGAGCGAAAACTTCGAGTCGGGAGATGCGAGCGTCGGTGAGGAAACGGAGCGACGGAAGATTCCATCGTCTTCTCCGTATAATATAATCTCTACCGGTGCCGATCGTCTAGCCTTCGTCGGGGAAAGGCCGTCCGTCTTGTGGCGGCGAACAGATTTATAAAATAAAATAAAATAAAATAAATCCTCTTTGTATATGGAAACGCCGTCTTGAGTATGTAACGGCGCCGTGAAAACTTCTTTTTTAAAAAGGTTTGACTTGTTGACTCGTTAAAACGGACGTTTTCGAACCGACGTCGTTTCGAACGTAGGGAAAAACCCTAAAACCTTATCGATCTCAGTCTCTCTCTCTCTCTGATATAGCCGAAATCGAATTTGATCGGATTTGATCATTTTGTGTGCCATTTCGTCAACGGAAGAGAAAGATGGTTGTGAGGCTCCGATTATCGAGACTAGGATGCAAGAACCGGCCGTTTTTCCGGGTGATGGCGGCGGATAGCAGATCTCCGAGAGACGGGAAGCACATCGAGGTCTTGGGTTACTTCAATCCTTTGCCAGGTCATCTTTAAATGAAGAGAGAATGTTTCGATATTTCGATTGCTCTCTTCGTTTGTTTTTTACATTGTTTTCGTTTGTGTTGTGCAGGCCAGGACGGTGGTAAGAGAATGGGTCTCAAGTTCGATCGAATCAAGTACGTTCCTTTCTCTCGTGTCCTTAAACCTCTTGATAATACATATGTTGCCTTTACGGTTGAATTTCAGTATTTGAAAGTTGAATTTGTGAATGGAGTTGGATGATTTTAGGCCATTGTTATAAGGGAAGGCTCTCTTAGCTTATTGTTATGTGAATGGAGCTTGAAAGATTATGCTCAACATTACTAGTCTTTAGTTGGGTCATCGAACTCTTTAGAACTATTCACCCATGTGAATTTTAAGTCTGAAACTGTTTTTAGGAGAGATATAAGTCTGAAACTTTTGTTTCGGGGATATATAGACAGAAGCAATAGTTCAGTGGATGGACATTTGATTCTATATGATAGTTCATGTAGAGGGAAATAACTCTTCTTCGACCCTCTTTAGTTTATTATAGTTAGGTTCCTCTGTTCAAAAGTAGAGGAGCAATACGTTTTTTTTTTTCAAATCTTGTTTCTTGGGATTGTCTTTTCTTCTTGTCATGTTAACTGCTAGTTCTTGAGTCCTTTTGTGAAACTTTTGCTCTGTGTTATGGGCTATTGCTTCCTATTTATGTAAGATGAAGAATCTTTTGATTTGTATATACACTTGAACCTCTTTTGCATAAGTAATATGGTGATCATGTAGGCTATGTAGCTTTGGAATCTTGTCAGTTGTCATGCTCTTCTGCATCATTTAAAATTGAAGTTTTTTATGACGTCTCGGTAGTAGCAGAACACATGCCAAGATTGCATAAGACCTGGTCACACAATCAATGTTCTTGTTCTGAATGTAGTTTTTTTATTCATAAGCAATTTGTTCGTTTTTTTTTCTGTACAGGTACTGGTTATCTGTTGGTGCTCAGGCATCAGAACCGGTTCAGCGTCTACTTTTCAGATCCGGTTTACTTCCTCCTCCTCCAATGGTGGCTATGGGACGTAAAGGTGGAGAAAGAGACACTCGCCCTGTTGATCCAATGACTGGTCGCTTTGTGGATGCAGAGAAGAAAACACCGGTTATCGATAACCAGCCTAAGGAAGAAGGCAATGCAGAAGACAAGAGTCCATGATTCACTAGACTAAGGAAGCAGAAGATGCTGAAGACGAGAGAGTCCGTGAACTAATGGCGTTAGCCTTTGTCGTTGTAGCTTCGAAATTCAGTTTGGTACTTTTGGTGTAATGCACATTTCTAGTTAATGTTGGTTTTATTTTATTCCTTTACAAAATTCCCAATGTTTATTGTCTAAAACGACAAGGCGTGTTGAGGTCTTGAGGGAGATTCAAGTTTGGCGTTTTATGAGTTTTGAGGTTTTATGATGTAGTTGTTACCACTACCTATATGAGCTTTTGTTTAATGGATTGATATAGGTTGATATGGTATCTTGTGAATGTGATCTCGAATCGTTTTGATTTTTCATGAGAAGATCTTGCTTCCGTTATCAATATTAAGTGGCGCAAGATTGAAGAACCTAAGTGATTCAAACTTAACCTTGAGTTTTTCTTCGGCCAGAACCAAAGGTATCCTGGAAAATACTGAACTCAGAAGATTCTCAAGAAGCCTAATCATCTAATTGATGATGATGAAGACATTGACGAGGACAGAAGACGATACCATTTGGTTTCAAGACCTTGTACTAGCGTCTTTTTTCCATGGTCCAGGCTGAGGAACTTCAGAATTTGATGGAACAAGATTATGACCTTAGGTTGGTTTTCGAAAACCCTGTCTATCTTTATACTGATATGGAAGCTCAAGTTAGCATCTGTTATTGTACATTTTTAATATCTGATTTAAGTCTTCCTTGCTTCCTGCAGTTATACTATCTGGGGAGAAGAATTTATCTCATGATATCTCATGGTTTCCAGGTGAGGCTGGTGAAGCCGTGAAGGCGAGGAGTTTACATATATACGCAATGACGATGAAAATGTTGAGGTCCTACACAAGGTACATAACCAGTTTCCTCCCACACGTGTTTGTCTTAAAACATATAGTTTCTGTCAATTTGAGATATTTACTATTTAAGATATTAGTCTCGACCGACCATGATGCAGGGAAAATGGCTTATTTCACGTCAACTTTACTTGTCATGCTTATTCTTTTTCCTTTCCGAACTTTGTATCTATCTATCTATCTATACTATTATTTGAAAAGTGAATTTGATTACTTGTCATGTTCTCCATAATTGCAGGTAGTTTTGCTTTTTATCATGTTTTCCATTGTAGGTAGTTTTGATTATTTATTATGTTTTTAATAATTTTAGTTTAGATTATTTGTCATAATCTCCATAATTTAGGTTATTTACTTATTTGTCAACTTTAATTCGTAATTTTATTTATTTTTCATAATTTTGAATAATTTTAGGTGGTAGTTTTAGTTTTGCTTACTTGTCATATTTTAGGATATTTTACTTATTTATCATGTTTTATTATTTTTAGAAGCTTATTTGTCATATTTTATTATTTAGGTTGAGTCATTAATTTACATGACTTTTTGAATTGTTAGTTTTTAAACATGTTATTGATTATTTAATAAATATTTTAATTATATTCAGAGATAATTATTATTAAAAGGTACTATCAGATTTTAGAAACAAATTTATAGTTTTATTAAGATGTTTAATTTAATAATATTAAATCGTTGAATTTTTTTATATAAAAAAAGAAAGTTTACTTCACTTTTATGCCACCAAATTATCTCATCAATAAAAAATAGATAAGTAATTCGATTCATTCACATCACAATTTTGGAATCTATATCATGCATGAGACATTACTTTTCCGAATTTGAATTGGGGGGTGATAAGGTCAAAAATACAATATGCTGCCGTTAATTTTTTACAAATATCTTTTACTAGACATATATAATTTATTAATTTTTGTTTATAAATTTTAACTAAATAAAAGTGTTTTTTTAATTATTTTATGTGTCACTGTAAACTCATATGAAGAGAAAATTCATATAAATTGCAATTAAGACTTTGATGAAGAAGAGTTTAATTTTCATAAGTTCCACTAATAGTGGCTATTAGTTTATTTTGTAGATGTATCTTTTATGTTATTCTTAAATATTAATAAAATATTATTAGATTAATATGATAATGGTATGTTTTACATGTGTAATAACAAAACATATTTTCATCAAAAACAAAAAAAAAACAAAACGTATATCATCTGATTAATTTAATATTTGAAATTAATTAAATAATTTAGATTAATATTAAAAAAAATTGAATTAGTTAGATATATATTAATCTGCACATGTGTGCAGGCCACCATCTAGTTAATGCGTATGTTAGAATCCAGTGTATATTAGCAAGGAAATATGATAACTAGCTACACGAAGTATCCGCCGTCAAATGACTACTCATGCCAACTATAGAAATGTATGTTTAACTACACCAATTATATGTTATGTATGACCACATCCTCCAAGTTTATGATGTTATGTAATCAACATCATTAGCTTTATCAGAGTAACCGGTGAGGTACATGTGGACGTCAGAGACTAAACTTTGTTAACTCACGTTAAAACAAATTTTTAACCCGAAATAATTTATTTTAACTTTTTGTTTTTTTTTTAATTTCGACCAGACCTAGACAAAATTAAACAAAATATATATTTTTTATTTTGTCTAGGTCTGGTCGAAATTAAAAAAAAATAAAAAAAAA
>OVBX01002615.1:1873-15249 GCA_900406325.1 Erucastrum elatum | reverse complement strand
TCTTCGAATCCATAGTAGGATTTCTAGTTTGGGATTTTTCAATTCGGATTTTCTGTCTCATTCTATTTATTTTGCTTACATGGTAGAAGAGTAACAATCAAATATCTAAGAATCTATTAAAACGTCAAATATGCAGTATCAACAAAGTAAATGTTACAGGATACTTTGTATGTGTTGGGAAAATAAGTGGATACGGCGCAGCGTAACTTAACGGTCGTGTTTCTCTTGACCATGTGAAAATCTGTTAGGAAAATATTTTGACGATAGCAAGATACAATATAAGTGATAACTAAATGAGACATACAATTTTAACGTGGAAAACCTCCTCAATGTGAGAAAGAAAAACCACGGGACCGTAGTCCACTCAACAATCCATTATATAAATGTATGTGAGTACAATCACGTTCTCCCTGTTCAACAACCTGAACCGAACAGAGACACTAGCTTTAAAGAGCTATCTCCAACACAAGAATAACAACAACTTTGCTCAAAAAAAAAAAGAATAACAACAACAAGAGAGCAACACAAAGCTTTAAAACCGGCAGCAACCAAACGACCTCAGCTACAAGAATTCCGGCAACCAGAGACTAATCCCACCATACAAATCCAATATGAACAAGTCAACAACACCTCTGCCAAATCTCAGCTCAATCAGAGAAGATCTCACCGTCGGATTTACCAAACACTCAAAACAGCACTACTGAAGAACTGTGACGATCAGCTTCAGCAAAACCCATACAACAGTATATCCAACTGTTAGAATCCAAATCCCTTCGGTGAACCTTTAACCCACAGACTGAATAAGCTTCCCACAAAATATTAGCCCGACCAGGATCCGTTTGACCCTCCAAATCTGTCTTGACAAACCCAGGCGAAATATGTCTTCTTCTCTCTTCTTCTCTCTTTTGTGTCAAGAGTCTTCTTGAGTGTTTTTCTTTCTTTCTAGTATTATGTCTGCTGATTTCTCTACTTCTTTCTGCAAACAAGTTCTTCATCCACAACAACTCTTTACAAGCTTCAGTTGCAGCAATGAACTCTGCCTCAGTGGTAGATAATGTAACGCACTTTTGCAGCTTTGACTGCCATGCCACAGCTCCACCCGCAAACGTTACCAAGTAACCAAAAGTAGACTTGCTAGAATCAACATCTCCAGACATGTCAGAATCAGTGAAACTGACCAGCAAAGGCTTCTTACCCCCAAATGTAATTTTCAGATCAGAAATCCCTCGGAGATATCTCAAGATCCAGTTCACAGCATTCAAATGTTCTCTCCCTGGATTGGAGATAAAGCTGCTGACAACTCCAACGGCGTAGGCTAAATCCGGTCTTGTACAGACCATGCCATACATCAAACTACCCACTGCAGAAGCATATGGAATCTTCTCCATATTTTCTTTCTCCGCATATGGCTTCGAACTCTGTTGACTGCTCAGTCTTAAATGTGGTGCAATAGGAGTACTCAACACTTTAGACTTGTCCATGTGAAACCTTTTAAGTACCTTTTCAAAGTACTTCTCCTGAGATAAGTGAATCAGCTTCTCACCCCTGTCTCTAACAATTCTCATACCGAGAATCTGTTTCGCTGGACCCATATCTTTCATGGCAAAGAACATCCCGAGCTGCTCTTTTAGCTCCTTGATTTTGTCCATGTCCCTGCCCACAATCAACATATCATCGACATACAGCAACAAGATGATAAAATCATCATCACCAAACACCTTCACAAATACGCACTGGTCTGAATCAGTCTCTGCATAACCATGCTCCCCCATAACAGATTTGAACTTCATGTACCACGGCCTTGGTGCTTGCTTCAATCCATAAAGGCTTTTCTTCAAGCGGCAAACCAAATTTGCTTTGCCCTCTTTAACATAGCCTTCCGGTTGTTCCATGTAGATATCTTCCTCCAAATCACCATGAACGAAAGCAGTCTTCACATCCATTTGCTCAACCTCAAGATCAAGGCTCGCTGCCAATCCAAGAACAACCCGAATGGATGACATCTTCACACATGAGAAAAGATTTCATCATAATCAATCTCCTTCTTTTGGTTGTAACCTTTTACAATCAATCTAGCCAGTATCTGGATGGCTTATTTCCATATTCATGCTTAACTATGTACACTCACATATTAAGCAAAGTCTTCTTACCCTTAGGCAATTCCACCAACTCAAAAGTGCGATTATATTCAAAAGAATATATCTCTTCATCCATGGCTCCAAACGACATATCCTTGTGTTCATTCTCCAAAGCTTCATAATAGTTTTCAGACTCTTCCCCATCAGTAAGTAAAACATACTCACTAGGATCATAACTTGTCGACGATTTAAGACGCCTTTCGGATCTTCTCACAACAGTAGGTTGGTTCTCAGCAGCTGGTGTCTCACAATGATCGTCACCATGATCACCACTGTCATCTTCAGGTGCGGGAGCATCTGCACCGGGTGTATCATCCTGAACCTCAACCTCAACCTCACCGTGGACTGATGTAGAAGGAGTAGCCTCTATATCGAACAAACATTCATAAACCTGAGTTGGAATTTTGGACTTGTCAATGTCCTTAATCGTTTGATCTTCCATGAACACAACATCTCTGCTCTTTACGAACTTTTTCTCAACGGGATCATAAAATCTGTACCCAAACTCATCCTGACCATAACCGATGAACACACACTGCCGCGACTTCATATCAAGCTTCGATTTATCAACCTTGGGAATATGAACAAATGCCTTACACCCAAAAACCTTCAAGTGACTGTAAGAAACATCCTTACCAGTCCAAACCCTCTTTGGAACATCACCATCCAGTGGAGCACTTGGTGACAAATTCAGCACATGAACCACCATGTTCAAAGTTTCTGCCCAGAAAGTCTTCGATAAGCCTGACTGTGAGATCAAACATCTCATCCTTTTGACAATCGTTCTGTTCATCCTTTCAGCCAACCCATTCAACTGTAGAGTATATGGCGGCGTGAACTGATGCGTTATTTCGTGCTCTTTGCAATAAGCATCAAATGATCCAAGATATTCTCCACCATTATCACTGTGGATACACTTCAGCTTCTTCCTCGTTTGTCTCTCAACCAACGCCACAAAATGCTTGAAATATCCCAGCACCTGATCCTTCGTCCTCATAGAAAATACCCACAATTTCCTTGAATGATACATCAATGAAAGTCACAAAATATGATGCGCCGCCAAGAGATCTTGTCTTCATTGGACCACACACATCTGAGTGTACCAAATCCAGTACCTCGGGTTTCCTAGAAGGCGCAGAAGACTTGAAAGATACCTTGTGTTGTTTTCCCGCAAAGCAATGATAACACTTGTGCAAGGGCAAACCAGAGATTCCTGGAATCACCTCATTCTTAGAAAACACAACCATTCCCTTCTCACTCATGTGACCGAGTCTCTTATGCCATAACTCCATGACATTATCATTCTCCACCGCATTAATAGCATTCTTGGAGACCTTAGTCTGCATCCAATAGAAAGATGAAGACTTCTCACCTCGAGCCACAATCAAAGAACCACGAGAGAGCTTCCATTTACCACCACCGTGCAAACTGAAATAACCTTAATCATCAAGTCTTCCCGTGGAAATCAGATTCATCCGAATATTTAAGACATGCTTAACATCCTTAAGCACCAGCCTAGTACCAAGACTAGTCTCCAAGCAAATATCACCAATACCAGCAACCTGAGCTATCGCATCATTTCCCATCTTCACGGAACCATAATTACCCGTAATATAGGTAGAAAAAAAATTCTGCTGTGATGTAGCATGAGTAGTAGCTCCACTATCAATCACCTAACTGGTGTCCAGGCATGCGACATTAATGGATCATCCTCAAGAAGAATGAGAAACTGATCTTCGGTGATGGTCACCCGATCCACCTTTTCTTATTGACCTCCTTGCTGCTTGTTTTTCAACTTTTAGCAATCCTTCTTCATGTGCCCTTTCTTATGACATAAATAGCACTCCAAATTTGCAAATATATTAGACTTGCTCCTGCTCCTGTTCTTGTCACTCTTGGGACTTATACTTGTACTTCTCCCCCTTGATTCAGTAACAAACACATCTGAACGCGAACTGCTAGCATTCGACTGCCTTCTTGCTTCCTCGTTAAGAACAATGTTCTTTACTGAATCCATCATAACATCTTCCGACGCGGAGTTACAAAGAAACATCTTGAAAACCTCCCAAGAATCCGGTAAAATACCGAGAACCCATAGACTATGAATCTCATCATCAAACTTGATGCCCATATCAGACAACTTGTTGAGCAATCCCTGAAACACATTCAAGTGATCTGTCATCGGAGTTCCCTCCTGATACCTCAGCTCAATCAACTTCTTGATCATGTATATCTTGTTGTTTCCGGTCTTCCTAGCATAAAACTGCTCCAGCTTCTTCCACAAAGAACGAACATCTGTCTATGTCTCAATATGATGCAACACATTATCATTTACCCACTGCCTTATCAATCCACACACTTGGTGATGCTGCAGCTTCCACTCTTCATCTGTCTTCTTCTCAGGTTTATTCTCTTCGAAGACTGGAACATGGAATTCTTTAACAAAGAGCAAATCCTCCATCCTCCATCCTGTCCATATTTTCCATCATTCTCACAAGCAACAATAACCTGAAGTTATCAAACCCAAAGCTCTAAAACCAGAAGCTTTGATACCACTTTGTTGGGGAAATAAGCGGACACGGTGCAGCGGAACTTAACGGTCGTGTATCCCCTGACCTTGTAGAAACATGTGATGAAAATACTTCGACGATAAAAGGATATGATATAAGTGATAACTAAATGAGATAAGCAATTTTAACGTGGAAAACCTTCTCGATGTGAGAAGGAAAAACCATGGAACCGTAGTCCACTCAACAATCCACTATATAAATGTATGTGAGTATAATCAGTCCTCCATGTTCAACAACCTGAACAGAACAGAGACACTAGCTTCAAAGAGATATCTCCAACACAAGAACAAGAACAACAAGAGAGCAACACAAAGCTTCAAAACCGGCAGCAACCAAACAACCTCAGCTCACAAGAATTACGACAATTAGAGACTAATCCCACCGTACAAATCTAAGATGAACAAGTCAACAATACCTCTGCCAAATCTCAGCTCAATCGGAGAAGATCTCACCATCGGATTTACCAAACACTCAAAACAGCACTGCTGAAGAACTGTGACGACCAAGTTCACCAAAACCCAGACAACAGAAGATCCAACCGTTAGAATCTAAATCCCTTCTGTGAACCTTTAACCCACTGACTGAAGAAGCTTCCAACAAAATATCAGCCCGATCAGGATCCGTTTGACCTTCCAAATCTGTCTTGACAAACCCAGACGAAAACTGTCTTCTTCTCTCATTTTCTTTCTTTTGTGTCAAGAGTCTTCTTGAGTACTCTTCTTTCTTTCTTGTATTATGTCTGCTGATTTCTCAACTTCTTTCTGAAAACAATTAGGTTAAAGAGACTTTATATAGTATCTCACTAACCCTAATAACCTCCAAGGTCCAATTCTAATCTCATAGACTAATACCAATATGGCTCATCACCAAATTTGGTGGTTATCACCAACCAAACCCATTGAGTTTCTTCCATCTAGAAGGAACTCAACAGTATAGTCATTGTTGGATAACTTCGAGTAAAATGAAGGTTATAACAGCAGATTTGGACTCTACTACAATTGATTACAAAAATAACCTCACATGTATTGAGAAAGAATCGGGCAAGTACTACAAGGATTTCTTAAGTCAAGGTATCCGTCCATCTGCGATCAAAAGAGATGAGCTTTGATCTATATCTTCTTGAGGATTTGATTTCTTCTCAACGTTTCGAACTCTTCCTTTTTAATTGTGTTTTAGTTTGTGACTGGCCAAGATTCATGAAGTCTTGGTTAGAATAAAAGTGTTTTTACTTTTTTCATTTATCAATGTCTACACCTAATTTGACATGATCAAAAAGGGTTTGGAACTATAATAAAACTATCCTTTTGGAGAACTTTATATATGTCAAGTTACATCTTTAAGAAGGCGCTTATAAACAGTGCCATCCGGGTTGAATTCAACTATGATCTGAATCTCATCTACGGTTTTAATCGTAGTATAAGACCAAATCAGTAATTCTCACACCAAACATGATCATAATTCAAAAGCTTACTTTGATCTGACAATGACCATTATTGTTACTACATCGTGAATCATAATTATTTGGAAATCTATCTTAATCGATATTTTTTATCCTGGCTTTTATAGATTTTAAAATTTTACTGGATTTATAGCTTTGATTCACATGATCATTCAGGGTTTATATAAGCATTAGTGTGGTGCATGTAACAGCAGGAGTTTTGCCGGTTTGGTTCATCCTGTCCATCCATATGTTCGTGGCTAAGTCTATGCAAGTTGGTCATCGTATAACAATAGCAATAACTATTTAATATACACTAGATTTTGACCCGCCCTTAAAAAGGACGGATATATTTTTTATTGGAAAACTATTTTACGTAATAAAATTATAATTTTTGATGAATAATATATTTTAACTTTTTATCTTAATTTTACTTATATGACTTATTTTTGTTATTTTAAATATGACTAAATTTTTGAAGACTCTAGATAATTTTAATCCATAATATGATTTTATTTATTTATTAAATTTAATTTATGTGATTTAGTTTTTATTTTAAATGAAACTTGATAGAATATGCCTAACCATATTCTCCTATTGATCTCGATATTGGATTGTATCCCATGTAAAGAGGATCTGATTAAACGACCTCTGCTATATATTGATTGTATCTTGTACATTGTTGATCAATCCAATATCGAGATCCTAGAATATAGGAGAATATGGTTAGGCATATTCTATCAAAACTATTTATTAAGAAGTTGAGATAATTCATACCCGTATTATGATTTTATTTATTTAATCATTTGTTTTCAACTTGATTTTATTTTGAGGTTTCATTTAATAAATGCTTTCAAATAATTAATAAAGTGAATTTTTTTTGGAAAGATATGGTGCATATATTTAAAAAATAAAAACTTTAAAATGGCTAAGAACTGAATTATTAAATACTCTTTAATATAATTGCAAAATAATGATTTTTATTGGTTGTAAATAATGCTGGTAAAAATGTACATACAATATTTTTAATTAATTAGAAAAGTTAGAGTCATATTCATAAGAAATATTTTGAGTTAATAGTATAGATGTCCATGCCTAACTGATTTTATAAACTGCTAAAAAAAATTTATTCAGTAAAATAATTATATTAAATGAAAAATTAAGTGACAATAAATATAACACTTTTTTGTTTTTTTATTCAAGTTATTATTTTATTCATAAAAATATGGTTTTGAATAATATTTTTGGTTACATTATTTTCCACCGATTGAAACTAAAACAATTTTCTTTTTACTAAATCGAACATTTAACCATATATAAAACTTAGTTATTTATATTTTTGATTTTATATTGGCATAAAATCTAATAATCTATATTGATTAACTAATAAATAAAAATATGTACTATTATTATTATGGTAATATAATTAATAATATGTATTATTGTTAAGTTAATATAATTAATAAAATTATTAAACTAACTGAAATATAGAAATACAATTAATGTAATACTACTATTCATGTTTCCAAACAATGTTTATTTGAAATACTATACTTGTTTCCAAACATCTTCAAAATGTATTTCAACTTTAATAATATAGATAGATAAGATAGATGTCCATCTTGTTGGGATGAAAGTCATACTTAGAGATTTTTGAGCCTAGCCAAAATCACCGTCTAGTACTTTGCATCGACTTTGGAATATAGGAATAGCAAAAACAAATAAATGGACGAAGAAACTATATACATATGAATGATCGATCATATTTGTATTTTTGGATAATGTGTATGAGAAATACAAAAGAAAAATAAAATCTGTGATATGTAATTTCAAGTTTGTAAGTCAGCTCATAGTGTTTGTGAGACTTTCTTACCAAAAAAAAAAATAGAGGCTAGATCCATGTGTGTTTTAACAAGTGTATGATTTCTTTATGTATGTGTTTATATTTTTAGTATAACTCTCCAAAACGAGCGTCCCACTATAAACACGAGAGTTTATATAGTTCTTTTTTGCCAGTCATGAGAGGAAGCGATTTGATGATAACGATTTTTTTTTGAAAAGTACAGTACTTTCGTCCTAGAATTAACCGTTATATATAAAATTTTAGATGATTCATTGAAAATATGACAGGCTAAAAATGAAGACAAAACCTAAGCAAATCTATTATATGCATTTCTAAAATAAAATTCTGTAATGTTTCATGCTCAAATGAAGAAATCGAACGAAACACGCAACTAAATTCTTTACAATATAACAAGATGATACTGTTGACATTAGTCGTATTTTAAAATGATATTATTATATCTACATTGATTTTTTCTAAAGCATATTATATACTACTATTTAATTATGATATAAAATCATAAATGTTCGCTAACAAAATATTAGTGTTTACCAGGACGCGGGAAGGTTACCAAGGAGACCACTTCAAAGTTTTGGTCTTTATCCCATTGCCGGCGATGCGTTGGAGTTGCTTCAAGCCATGGCGTCGCTCGCCATCACCGTCTATTAAATCCAACGTCATCGACGAAATAGGTAAATTATCCAGTTTTCTCCTGAGCCCTGACCATGATCAAGAACTTGGTAAGAAGTTCGTTTTTCTCTGCAGATAATAATAATGATAATAATAATAATAAAAAAGACCGCGAGGGAAGCTCTTGTCCGAGATTCCGGGAATTCACTTTGGAAGAGTTGAGTGTCGCTACAGACGGATTCTCCGCCGACAACATCGTGTCGGAGCACAACGAGAAGGTTCCTAACATCGTCTACGAAGGGACGCTTGACGATGGAAAAAAGATCGCCATAAAGCGGTTTCAGAAACTTTCATGGCCTGACGCTTCCGAGTTCATCGTGCGTCCAACATACTTACTTATTATTCTCTGTTTCATTGATTATTTATGACTCTATTTCACTGGTCCTCTGTTTCTAGGGATTCTATGGTGGTTGTTCATTTTATTTGACTTTATTAATTGCAAGCAGCGCGGAACAAGAAAAATTTTCTACCAGGGTCAAAAAAAATTTTACACAAATAGAATTAAAATACATTTTATATTTATTCATATTTAACATTAAATTTTATTCATATTTAAATATTTAATATTAAATTTTATTTAGTCTATATATATATATATATATATATATATATATATATCTAATTAAATAAATAATATAGTTTAAAATATTTTTAGTAATTGAGACATTATCTAATAAATTTAAAACTGAAAATCAAACTATAAATATAAATGATAATTTTCTCTGCTGAATTTAAATTATTTTGATGTACTTTTTAGTATATGATCTATAGGGATTAAGATATATTCAGAAATCTTTTTTTAGTTATAGTGAACAGTAAAATATGAAAGCAACATTACATTGACATAAAGGAAAATGTCAATTAACGAACATTTTTCTGTTTCTTCGAGGGGTCATTTGATTGTTTGTAATGGTGTCACAAAATAATTTTAATAAAAAAAACACATAAATTTTGAAAACAGGTGGGGTCAGCTGACCACACTTCCATTAAACTGGTTCCGCCCCTGGTTGCAAGGTTGGATCTGAAATTTTAGGATATAAACATCCGTAACGAATTTCATAATTTTTTTTCCATAATTTGGATGCCTATGCTATGTGAAAGGCCTCCAAAATTTTTGGGAGCCAAGATAAATGTTTCATAGGCGGCGTGCGGCTGTGCCTGGCCCTGATTGGTTGAGATGTTTTGAATGTGGCAATGTTCAAGATTTTGTTCTGTTGCATATGGAAACTCTCTTGAATATGGTTTTGTGTTGTTTTGTTCAGGAAGAGGCACAAGCAGTGGGAAAGTGTAGGAGTGAGTATATGGTCAGTTTGATCGGGTGTTGCTCAGAGGGTCAAGAGAGGCTTCTCGTTGCTGAGTTCATGCCAAATGGAACACTTGCAAAGCATCTCTTCCACTGTAAGAAAGAGTCAGCTTCTTTTTTCTTACGTACAGTTCTTGATCTTCTTGGGATTAAGTTTCATTTGTGTCTAGTGAAGTTGACTGTAATTTTTTTTAAGGGGAGAAGCGACCAATGAAATGGGACATGAGGTTGAAGGTTGCGTTACATACAGCAAAAGCCTTGGAGTATTGTAATGATATGGGAATAGATTTGTACCATGATCTTAACACCTACAGAATCTTATTCGATAAGGTTGGTAACCCTAGGCTGTCTAGCTTCGGTCTCATGAAGTGTATCAGAGAGGGTAAGAGTTACAGCACTAACTTGGCATTTGCCCCTCCTGAATATTTGCGTCTAGGTATGAGCTTTGACCCATCCACTCTTCTCAGGAGAAAGCTTCTTCAGATGAAATACTCATTTAATTTTTATGCGCGACTTTGCTAGGTATTGTGGTACCAGAGAGTAGCCTATTCAGCTTTGGAACCTTACTACTGGATCTTATGAGTGGCAAACATATTCCACCAAATCATGTAACTTCTTTCTCACTTTGTTAAGTAGACTGTGAAGTGAATTCTGAGGCCTCATATGTATCTTGAGCAGTTTCATTTATTTTAGCTTATCTCTGTCATTCCAGGCACTTGATCTCTTCCGTGGCAAAAACTATTTGGTGCTAATGGACTCTGCTCTAGATGGTCAGTACTCTGATGAGGATAGGACAGAACTAATCCACCTATCTTCACGCTGTTTGCGACGTGAACCAGAGGAGAGGCCAAGCATAAAGTTTCTTTTGTCAGCTCTTTCAAGACTTATGAAACGAGCCGAGTCATGGCCAACTACTGTCAAAGGAGAAAACAACCCTGTAAGTCATGATGGCCACATTAGTAATTTTTATTCAGACTTGCTTTTGCTTATCCATTCATTGGACTTAATGATGATCAGGCTCCATCATACACTAAACCTACAACGGAGAAACCATCGCGCTTGAGTCCTTTAGGAGAAGCATGCTGGAGAATGGATCTAAGTGGCATACACGAACTTCTCGAGAAACTTGGATATGGAGAGGATGATGTGTCAGTAACAAATGAGGTATATATATATATATATATATATATGTTTGTGAGAAACATAACCTCTTAGAGACAATTAGTATCTCATTCTGAGGATGTCATTGCAGTTTTCATTTCAAATGTGGGCGGGTGATTTGCAAGAGAATACGGATTACAAAAAGCATGGAGATGCTGCATTTCGTGCTAAGGATTTTGAGACTGCTATTGAGTTCTACACAGAGGTATCATATCAAGAAACCTTCATGAATAAAATATTTGTAAAGATCTAAAACACTTTTTTTAACACCGATTTAAAACTCTTTAATAATGAAACAGTTCATGAGCGGAGCACCAGCGGTATCACCAACAGTGTTAACCAGACGGTGTCTATGTTACCTAATGAGTGATATGTTCAGTGAGGCTCTAAGTGATGCGATGCAAGCTCAAACTGCATCGCCAGAGGGTTCAACCGCTCTCTACTTACAAGCAGCGTGTCTCTTAAAGCTTGGGATGGAAGCTGAAGCTAAAGAAGCACTCCAACATGGCTCTGCTCTTGAAGCTTTTTAGAATTACAACAATAAAAAACAAGATTTTGTACAGCTTATTCTTCCTCTCCATACGTATTTAGATATATCAATACACATATTAAAGCATATATAATTGTTTGCTTTTTTGCCTATGTTTGAAAGAATCTTGATGTACCTTCAAATTTGTGTGCTAAACCGGATCTTAACTGGATTGTTGATTTTATTTTCCTTCCTTGGTGAAAGAACCATCATATGATAAACCTAATCTTAGCTATTTCTACTCAACTACATCACAACTCCGGTTACAAGCAAAACTCAAGCTTTCTGAGATCAAGAGATGAAACAAAAAGAAATCGGAAGAAAACCTCAGTTTATTAACGAGGCCTTAATTGTTAAACTTATAAGGGAAACTTACAAAATATGACATAAAACTTGATTTAACCTCAAATATATATTCCAACTTGAATCAAATAGAAAAATATTTAAAAAGTCTTGTAAAATTACAGTCAGTTCCTTGTGACCAAACAAAATAATAGAAATCATTTTTACGAATATAACCCAAGTAAGTCATCGTCCGAGACTCTGGGAGTCATCCAGAAAAGGAAGTCGTCTAGCATAGTTGATCTTAAAAAGAAATTATAAAAAAAATAAAAATATTCTAACATATAAGAAATTAAAATCATGTAATTATAAATAGTATTAAGAGATGTAAATTAAAATATAATAAAATTGAATAGTTTTAAACTTAGATGAGTGAAAGTGGTTAATCATGATATATTTTGGTTTTAGGGTTTGACAACATATGTTGTAGCATTGTATGTATTGTTAGGGTTAGATTTTGAAAAGCTTAAATGATTTTTAAAAAATAAATTTTTACCTATATGTGTTTGTTTCTGTGTATAGTAAACACTTTTTAAGTTTAATTTGATTTTTTGAAGTGTTTAGCTAGTTAATTTAGATTAGGGATTGTTTTTAGGGTCTAGACGGCTTAATTTTAAGTCGTCTGTTGAATTATTAAAGCTGCACGACTTAAATTTAAGTCGTCCAAATATTTCAGCCTAAATGTTTTAAAAAAATCGCTTCCATGAAGTGTTTAGTTACTTAATTTCGATTAGAAATTATGTTTAGGGTTTAAGTCACCAGATGACTTTAGACGACTTACCTCGAAAAAGTCTTCTATTTTAGTTTCTCACTAAAAATATTTTAGTTATCCGCTAAATATATTAAAGTCTTCTGGACGACTTACGATTAAGTCGTCTAAAATCGTCTGAATAGAAAATATTTAACCTAATTGGATTTTTGTATCTCCATATATTAATAAAATTTTACACATTCTCGCTCCTCCTCTCAAATGGTTACAACAAAAATGTAATGGTCATCTCCAACCTCTCTATAATTGATGTTAGGAGTTTTCAAGGCTCCTAAGGCAAATGATGTAGTATAATAGAAGTAATGTGTCGAACCAGTTCTGAGGGACTCAAAGCAGTGAGAATGCAAGTATTTGTCTAATCTAAGTGCAGTCAGTGATTTGATGATTTCTATATTAATGATTAAAGCTAATGCAAAGCAATAAATGATATTTTTTAGCTATTAGAAAAGAGAACTCATGAGTATAGGGATTTAGACCTTGGGTGATCAAGTTTTGAACTATGGATGGTAAGTAAACAATCAAACTATCAACCTTAGAGCATGAGCATTGGTGAACCCCTCTTTGGGGTTCACCAACTTTTTTTAATATTTTTT
>OVBX01002614.1:4897-18623 GCA_900406325.1 Erucastrum elatum | reverse complement strand
TTATATTTTTCTGTATATTATGAAATAATAAAATAATAGTTATATATTAAATAACTAAGAAATCAGTTAATATTATGTAATAAACTGGTGTGCGCATATAAATCAAAAGACCGGTCTTGTTTATTCACAATCATTTTAGGGTAATTAAATTAAAAAAACAATCTTATCTATCGTATATGATATATAGTTAAATTTAAATGATTTCAGATAGATATATAGTATAATTTTAATATGGATATTTATTAAATGAGGTTTCTACGTATATGATTTTATGATTTTTCGCATATTTGTGTAACTAAGTTTTACACGAACAATTTTTATAATGTGGAATGTTAAGTGGTTTCAATATATATAATCATTTTTAATAAAAAAATGAAGATCTCAAAATTAAAATAATAACTTTTCAATATATGTTCAATGTAAATATCAAAATATAAGTATATATTTTCATATTATGTATAGTTTAATTTAAGTGATATATATTAACATAAACACCTACTGAAATGAAATTATTTATTCATATGATTTTATAATCATTGCATCTTATTATAGAATATTAATTATGTGATTTTTAACAGTTTTAGTAATTTATACTCGTTTTGAAAAATTTAAAATACAACAGATACAAAACAAAATATAAATTTTTATATGAATAATTTAATTGTGTAATTTATTTTAATAATAAATAATTGAAAAAAAAATGAAAGAAAGTAAACATATTGTTAGAAAATATATATTATTTAAATTATTAATTGCCATATATATTTTAATCACTTTAGGTAATTCTGTAGGTTTTATTAAAAAATAATATATAATAAAATTTTATTTGATAAATGAATGGTCCATAATGAACATACTATATAAAACTATGTTCCCTAATAATTTAATTTAGGACTAACAAAATTTTCAATTGATTCTCAAGCCTGGCAAAAGAAAAATTAGCATTCCAATTACGTGACAACTCATAATGACACTTTTTTTTATTATTACAAAATAAAGATTATAACTTTTTAAATGTTTCCTTATTATTATATTTGTGATATTGACCAAAAGACTTCCTAAGATAAAGAACGCTGGTTAAGATGTCTTACAAACTGAAAACGCTATCCATTTAAAATATTATTTTATCATTATATGATATATTAAGTGAGAAGTCACTGAAGTGACTTTTGTTTTGGTGTAGATCATAAGAAAGGACTAAGAAAAAATGTTTTGATTGGTTGATATATATATGTGCTTAGGTTTGTATATATTAAATATTTACAAGTTGATAATACATTTAATAAAGTGTTTGTTTCTATTTAGTTAGTTATTTTATTTTTGGGGTTATAAGATTTCTTAGAAAGTCATCAAATATATAATGCATTAGAAGATTTCTTGGAAAGTCTTCTCGGATCAATAATAAATTTATGGTTTACAATACTTCTTTGGAAGTCTTCTAATGAATTTTGTGGTAGAGTACTTCCGAAGATGTCTTCTGAACAGAGAAACATTTAATCTAATTTAAATTTTAAAACTATTAAAATTATTATGTTAAAATTAATGATCAAAGGTGTAACATTTTTATTATAAAAAGATACATACAATTTTAAAATCATATAAGTAAAAAACTAATTTAATAATAAATATATATACATAGATTTAAATATATACAATATAAGATTACATCNAAAGGTGTAACATTTTTATTATAAAAAGATACATACAATTTTAAAATCATATAAGTAAAAAAATAATTTAATAATATATATATACATAGATTTAAATTTATACAATATAAGATTACATAAATATTTTAATATTAAAACTTTCAATGAATTTTCAAGAAATAGGATTACATAAGTATAAAACCGAATAAATTGAAAACCGACGGTATATAAACAAAATCAAACCGAAGTAAATATGGATTTAGAATATTAGTTATATTTCACAAACCGAAATACCAAAAAACCGAACCGAACCGAAACTCGATATTTAGATTGAACACTCCTAATCCAAATGGAACCGGACTATTGTTTCATTCTCCAAAACATAATAAAAATAATAATTTCATCCGTGCAAGGTGTGGATCTTATCCTAGTGAATGAATAAAACATTAGACAGAGTTAAAAAAATAGAATGAAACAAAGTAGATATTTTATTTACAACATTATACTATAAACTATCAAAACAAGAACCTCTCTCTACATGAATTTTCAATTTACATCCAGTAGCTAAAAGTGAAATATGCTTCGGAACACCACTGTCCAAAATATTCAAGAGCGCCTTCTATAGAAGACTTCTTCGAGAAGTATGCTAGTGTATTATAGCTTAACGAACTTCTTAAAGAAGTCTTGTAAACCTAAGAGAAAACAAAAAAAAAATCAGTGGAATTTGACCTCGAATTAGAAAACTTCTCTGGAAGTATCTAATTTGTGGTCAAATTTCATTTAAAAATCTAATTTCCCATTTAAATATTAGTTTAGCAGACTCCTTAGGTGAAGTATGCTCTAGAAATCTGCCCAAAAAATATGTTTGAGAAGTTTGGTAATGAAGTTCATTAGTGTTTGGATCTGAAAATCCCATATCCAAAAATGTTTAAATTGTTTCAAAACATATAAAATATTCAAAACAGAAATTTTAAGCTTAAACTAGAGTTTGGTCTATGCATCCGTGTGGGTGTTTATTTTTATTTTATTTAATAAATAAATATTTACTTTGTCTTAGGTGATAATATGTATTTTAAAAATTTACCCACATTGAATAATTATTTATTATAATATTTATAAACATAATAATATTATATTTCTATTAAGAAATTATATTTTGTTTTGTAAACCATCAACTGTATCACCCATATTTTAGAATATGATCCATGCATCCCCACAATATATATATGTGGATCAAAATTTTATGATACTGTATAATAAATTTTTTTATATACTTCACAAAACTGCTGCTATATATTTTGTACTCTTCGACCTTTATCATATTAAATTTACATTGAGCTATTATTTTTAAGAAAATTTATAAAAACAAAATTAAGTATATATTAATTTATATTTTATTTATATAATATATAAGTTATTTTATGTGACTTTTATTTTTAGCTATTACCAATAAATAATGAAAATATAATTATATTTATTTATAATATTATTTTATTATACATTTAGTAAATGGATATCTAAATCGATTTAGGTGGTGGATTGATGTTATTTTTATTATTAGTTATTAATAATCTAACATTAATATATCTAAATCGAGTTCCTTCATGGTTGTAAGTAGGGATGGCAATCAAGGACCTGGACCGCGGACCTGGCCCGTAAAGACTTGCTGCGGGACGGGATTGGGCCTNGGAATTTGACCTCGAATTAGAAAACTTCTCTGGAAGTATCTAATTTGTGGTCAAATTTCATTTAAAAATCTAATTTCCCATTTAAATATTAGTTTAGCAGACTCCTTAGGTGAAGTATGCTCTAGAAATCTGCCCAAAAAATATGTTTGAGAAGTTTGGTAATGAAGTTCATTTGTGTTTGGATCTGAAAATCCCATATCCAAAAATGTTTAAATTGTTTCAAAACATATAAAATATTCAAAACAGAAATTTTAAGCTTAAACTAGAGTTTGGTCTATGCATCCGTGTGGGTGTTTATTTTTATTTTATTTAATAAATAAATATTTACTTTGTCTTAGGTGATAATATGTATTTTAAAAATTTACCCACATTGAATAATTATTTATTATAATATTTATAAACATAATAATATTATATTTCTATTAAGAAATTATATTTTGTTTTGTAAACCATCAACTGTATCACCCATATTTTAGAATATGATCCATGCATCCCCACAATATATATATGTGGATCAAAATTTTATGATACTGTATAATAAATTTTTTTATATACTTCACAAAACTGCTGCTATATATTTTGTACTCTTCGACCATTATCATATTAAATTTACATTGAGCTATTATTTTTAATAAAATTTATAAAAACAAATTTAAGTATATATTAATTTATATTTTATTTATATAATATATAAGTTATTTTATGTGACTTTTATTTTTAGCTATTACCAATAAATAATGAAAATATAATTATATTTATTTATAATATTATTTTATTATACATTTAGTAAATGGATATCTAAATCGATTTAGGTGGTGGATTGATGTTATTTTTATTATTATTTATTAATAATCTAACATTAATATATCTAAATCGAGTTCCTTCATGGTTGTAAGGATGTTTATCTAATATGTATACCATTAATTGTTTCTTCATGTTTATTATTTAGTTACTATAATAGTATTTTAACATTAATTGGTATTTTTTAATATGATTAAAACATATTAAAATATCTTAAAATAAAAATCNCGGGACGGGATTGGGCCTCCATTTGTTGAGCCCGCAAAATTGCGGGCCTCGCGGGACGGGCTCAAAACGAGATGGGACGAATGGGGGACGGGCTCAAAACGGGACGGGACGAATACAGGACGGGCTCAACCCGCGGGATTTTAAAGACCCGCAACCGTAAGTTTTTATTTCTACTTAGTTTTGTTTTCATTACTATAAATTGCTTTATTACTTTGTGAGATTTTCTTCTTTAAAGTGATGAGTTTTGTTTTTAGTATTGTCTAGTGGTGTTTTAAAAAAAATTGGTTACAATGAAGTTGTTAAAGAGCTATTGCTTGTTCAAGAGCTACTGTTTGTTCTTAAACAGCTCTAATTGAGCGTTTGAGTTACTACAAAATATTGTTTATACACTCTAAGTTCAACAACTTGGTTGAAATGGTTTAAATGGTTCTCACTTACTTCAAGACCATTAAACAGACGAGTGATCACATTGGATGTTGTTGCGATCGAAGTTTTTGAGCTTTCTTCAACTCCCTAACACTACTCTCTACTTTAACATTCATGAAGAAAGCTAAAGAAGGCGTCCCGCGGGACGGCCCGCGAAGGTTTAAATTTATGCGGTACGGGATTGGGCAGCTATTCGGAAGACCGCAGCCCGCACGGGACAGACCCGCCGTGATCCGCATGACGACGAGCCCGCTGCGGTACGGGACGGGATGGGACGGGAGAGCCCAATTGCCATCTCTAGTTGTAAGGATGTTTATCTAATATGTATACCATTAATTGTTTCTTCATGTTTATTATTTAGTTACTTTAATAGTATTTTAACATTAATTGGTATTTTTTAATATGATTAAAACATATTAAAATATCTTAAAATAAAAATCATTCGAGAATTCCATATTAAGTTAACAAAATATCATAAAATAATAATAAATCATATAAAATTAATGCAAAAAATAAAATATATAGTCTGTTGTTTCATTTTAAAATAAATTAAAAACAATAAGTTAATATATGAATAGTACAACTACATCAAATTGCATCAAGTTATAAAATTTTAATGTATATTATGTACAAACAAATATTTATTATTCAACATATATATTATAAAAAATATATTCTACTATATATGTAAAGTACAAAACAANTAAGTTAATATATGAATAGTACAACTACATCAAATTGCATCAAGTTATAAAATTTTAATGTAATATTATGTACAAACAAATATTTATTATTCAACATATATATTATAAAAAATATATTCTACTATATATGTAAAGTACAAAAAAAAAAAAAAAAGTTTACATGTAATTTTTTTATAAAACCAATAGTTTATGAATTTACGTTGAATACAAGTTAAATCAAATACCCGCACGAGAGTGCACGTCAAATTTTGTTTTAAGTTTAAAGAGATTAGAGAGTGGTTTGATAGTTTTAGAGTGAGAAATACATTTTTATTGCATTCATTTGGGATAGAGATAGTGAATGTGTAAATTTTCATTATATAAACTTTAAATTACTTTCAAGATTAAATATATGAGTATATTTGTAAAGAAGTCTTCTTGAGGTGAGTAGATTTCTCGAGAAGTCTTAGAAAAGAGTTTCCAAGGCTATAGTTGTATTACGTGTTTTTTGTTTGTTCGCAAGTGGGTAGTTGTAATTTTACTACCCTTTAAATTATTTTGCATTTTATAGAATTTGAGATATAGATATGCATTCAAATTTAAGTTTTTGGTCATTTTTTGCAAATTCTCCTACATAATATTTCTATTTCTCATAATATTATTTTTTTTGTTGACAGTTTTTATATAATTTTTAACATGTTTATTTTTTATGTATCAGAAATAATATATATATATATATATATCTAAATATATATTTAAATGTTTACACTAAATTTATTTATGAAGATTAAAATGATACATAAAATTAATATTAGTAGAATATAAATTACATAATTATAAGAACCCAAATAAAAAAAGTAAATATTATTTTGAAATTTTGAATAGTAAAATTTCAGATTTGAAGTTTTACTATTTAACCGTCTAAGAGTTTAAGGGTTTGAAGAAAGATTAAAAACTTTAAAATTTAAAAGTTTGAGAACATATTGAAGATGCTCTTAATGCATCAATTTGGCTTTGAACATATAAGCCACTATGCCTAGTTATTTTCAGAGATGTTCTTAGTANATCACTAGAAAATCATTTCACTTATTTCAAATTAATATTTTGGCATCATTAAGATAACAAATCTTATATAATCATATAAAAATCTCACCTATAAAACTGTCATTTTTTAATTATATAAATTCTGCTGTCAAAAAATCTAACAAACCTTAATAAAAAAAATTAAATATTTTTTATAAAATAATTCGTTAATTATTTTCGTATTAGTAGTATAATATTATTAAAATTTAGTTTTAATCAAGTTTATTATAAGATAAAAATAAATTTGTCTGTTACTTTCATAAACATTCTAATTAAGAAAAAAATATTTTGTAATGTTTTTTTTGATGACCCTAGAATCTGAATGCTTCGAGAGGAATCCGACTAGCGCCTAATGACCGTTTTGGAAATTTGGGCTTTGCCCGCCAGAAAGCCAGCCGAAAGAATCCAGGAGGCTGGTGATCACCTTATGTTAAACCACCAGTGGTCACGTGCAGCAGATACGAGCTTCTCCTTATTGGACTCAAAGGTCCCTCAAGATAATCACCACAAATCTGTGCAAGAGGTAGCTTCGAACCATCGACCTTGCGGACAACAGGAAGGAGCACATACCACTCGACCACTGACACGTGGTTAATGTTACTTTCATAAAATTTCTAATTAAGAAAAAAATATTTTGTAATGTTTAAATTACAGCTACATATAAATTTGTGTGCTTAATAATAAACCTTCATATGTAATATACTTAAATATATGTGAATGTTTATTTTTGTTAAAATATATTCAACAGACTAAATATTGTGAAATGTTACAATATTTTTAGACATAACAATAATTTTATATTTTACCAAACTTACAAGAACTTAAGTTTAATAATTAGATAGGAATTCAACAAACAAAATATTGGCCTTTCAAAAATATTGTAAAGAAGATTAAAAATAAATGTGATCATTTGAAACAATCAGTTTGATTAAGAACAATTAAATATAACAATATTGGGTTTCAAAAAGTGATTTACACATTTTAAAATAAATGATCATTATAATATATAGTAATTTGAAGTGAAAACAAAATGTTTGTGTAAAATATAATGAAAATAAACACTCGTACAGTTGTGCGGGCGAAGATATAGTTCAAAATTATTACATTAATAAGGAAACTATTATTGNTGAAGTGAAAACAAAATGTTTGTGTAAAATATAATGAAAATAAACACTCGTACAGTTGTGCGAACTGTACAGTGAAGATCTAGTTCAAAATTATTACATTAATAAGGAAACTATTATTAGCTGCTCCATCCACAAACCGTGGAGTAAAGAAGAGAATTTTCTTGATTTGTTTACTATCTTTCTTTTCGTTACACGGAATCTATGTTTCTAAACATCTCAAATGAAGAAGTTGTGGGGATTCCACGCATACTAATAAAAGAACAGTTTATGAGTAAAATACATAACTTTTTTTTTGTAAAATACAGAATCCCAAAATACCTGTATAGTATACAGTAAGGATTAAATTCATATGCCTATAAGCGCGAGGCAAAGCATCTCTATCTAGCTATAATGTTTGTTTTTTAAGAAAACGCTACCTATTAATGTTATCATTTCATAAGCATGCATATTATATAGTCATGATTAAATATTCGCCATAAAGCAGACCGTATTGATTTTCTCCACCACTTTTCCTTCTTTTCACTTTACTAAGGTGCTGTTTATAATATGTGTATATGATTTAAAGCAAAAATTAATCTACACTGCAAATAATATAGAAATAAAATGATAAAAAATGTTGATGTAGTGATTTTCAAAAAAAAATGTTGATAAGTGTCAATCTTCAAAGATAGAACTAAGGAAGTGATGCCTCCCTATAAATAGATGTGGAAACAAAGACAGATCATTTCTAGAAATGTTAAAACAAGAAAAGCTAATTTTACCTCCATTGATGAGGCATCAGCATGTGTATGTGCCCTTTTGGGGAAACAATCAATTAATTTCGTGTATAACACATCGGAAATTTTGTGACAAGAAAGTGATGACAGAAGGTGTTGTGTATGGTCTGTTAATTAGGTGAGCAGCAGCCGACCTAGAGAGAGAAAAAGCATATATAGGAAGAGAGAGACACTAGGGTTTAAAATTTTAAATTTGGAGATGCAGAGAGATGAGTTTTATTGGTTGGTGATCGTGCCCATCATTTTTCACTTGTTTTTCTGTGTGTTTTAACGGTTTGTTATTTAAGACATCGTACTATGTTTTACCCCCATACATTTCCCTCAACGCCTTACCATATTCAAGTTATAAGATTATCGATAAATTTACTTGTAGTACATTAGTAAAAGTCCGGCAGAACAAATTCAAGTTTGGAAAGTCAACATTGAAGACGGGGCATAGTCACATACTCACATATATGGGTCGAATCAAGGGGATAATATTTCCAGCGTCTATTTCATCTTCACACTCCAAACTTCACCTTCGATTCTGTAAATATGCGTTTTTGGAAATAACCAGAATTGAGGCACAATCAACTAAATATTTTTTGTATTAAATTTATATGTAACACTCNGGTCGAATCAAGGGGATAATATTTCCAGCGTCTATTTCATCTTCACACTCCAAACTTCACCTCGATTCTGTAAATATGCGTTTTTGGAAATAACCAGAATTGAGGCACAATCAACTAAATATTTTTTGTATTAAATTTATATGTAACACTGTGACAATCTAATCACCAGTGTCTGAAAATTGAGAATTGGGTAACTAATTCATGCTTTGATTTGGTTGAATTTAGTTTTTGGCAGGTTAAAGTTGTATGCTTTTAGTTCACAATCTCTTATTGAATTAATAGAATACTAAAACTAATTCAATGTATTGTGAATACTTTCATTCGTTATATTCGTATACGCTAGATGCTTTCCTACAAAACAAAACAAAACAAAAGAATCTGAGATCCACATAAAACAATATTGGATCTTGGACAACGCTGTAGACAAAATTAATAATGATTTGATGTATAGTTAACTTTTTCTGTTTAATTGCTTTGTTTAGTGGGTTGAGCTGGAGAACACGATAATATAGGGTAAAACGAGACATGTTGTAACTATTTATAGTAACAGATATATTGAATATTAAAGTATTTTGGTTATGCTACAATTTGTAAAAAAATAATAAACAATTTAAGTTAAAAGAGCTCGGAAAAGGTAAACTGGCATGAGAGTCAATGGAGCAGAAGCATGGAACCGATGTGTCCACATCTCTTCCTCTCTCCCTTTTATCGCACAAAACACACACTCTCAGTCCCTTTTTCTTCCGATATTTATTATTGTTTTTCTCTTTTAATTTGTTTATCTTCTGATGAATTCGCGAAAACAGAAAAAAATTTATAAAAGATAAAAAAAAATTGGGGAAAAAGAAACAGTAGTATTAAAAACTTTATTATAATAATATGTCAAAACAAAATAATAAAAGCAGGGAAATTAATTCTTAAGCCGCGTTTGCAGTCTTAAGGACAATGATGATGGACTTCTGACCCTTTTCTAGTTGTCAAAATCAAACATCAAACATCAATGTTAAGAAAAAACTGAGTAGTATATATTTGCGCCAGGTTCCACAGGCATCTCTTTTTATATTTAAACAATTATGCCTTGGTTGATTAATTACTGTATATATCCATCACTAAAAATGCTACATACATTTTTACAAATTAGATAAAACATAATTTACCTGAATGTGTGTTCACCCAAATAGTGTATAAATTTGTAAGCCCTTGTCTTCTTTGTAGATAGGTTCAGAAACGATTTTTGTTTTGAAATGAGAAATTAAACGATTGTTTTCAAACGTAACTTTGAGTTGAAGTTCATGTGAGCTAAAATACAATACTGCATTTGAAATAGAAAATCTACAGTTTATGTTTTAAAAAGTGTAAATGTAATAAATGATATATTTGTTTCATCTTTTATCTGACAACGTTTAAATATTTGAATATACAGTTGTAAATAAGTTGCTAACTAGCTTCAAAATAGATAAATTTGAAAAAAACTCGACTGAGATAAATATATGTATTTAGTGTTTTATTGTGTGAATTAATAAAATATAACATTTTATATCTGTATTTATACTGATTTAAAAATATATTTTTTGTAACTATCTTATGTAATTAACCTCGAATGTATCTTTTTACAGATGAAATGAAATTTTAATCATTTCCGAAATCAGCAAATACTTAAGGAAATGCAAACAAAAACATAAACAGTCAAAGATTTAAGGCCAATTTGGCTTTTTCAGTCTGGTCTTTTTGGGTGAAACAAAAGCTTATTGTGATTTTCAGAAAAAAAACATAGAAAGGAGAAATTAGGAATTAGGATAATTTTATATAACTTGGTAGAACATCTTGATTTCCTTGTCATTTAATCACATAAATACAATATCTCATATTAAGTTATTTATAAAGAAAGGTCTTATCAAAATATTTTTGAGAGATATTTATTTCTAAAAAAATAATTAATTCAAATACTTTTTAATTTTATATTTAGGTCTGGGCTTACTGATTAAAGTTTTGTATTTAAGAGGTAAATTATGATAATGGCACAAGGTTTCAAGTAATGTAGTCATTTTATTATTCAATCAATGAATATTTTTCTTGTATATTGTTTATCATATTTTTTCGTGAGATTTAAGTCATTTGCCCTTAAAATATTCAACAGCAGAGTTGAGGTCTGAAAGGGATATGCCTACTCTAAACATGTTAGTATTGTAGATTGATTAAAATTGGATATAATATTTGTATTTAAAATCCTGTTGATTTTGAACGTTTTAAAATTCTGTTTACGTATACGAAATAATATATTTTGGTTCGAAAAGCAATTTTTATTTGAAATACTTTTGGATAGAGTTGTAATATTTGAGAACCCACTCATTTTTTTATATTGCTACAAGATACTCACATTGCCAGAAATCTAAATGAGGTTGTTCTAACATCACCACTCGTTTTCATTTCTCTGCAAAAAGCAAAGCCCACCAAAAAGCTAAAAAGAAACCCTAATACTCGTCTAGCTCATCACTCTTCATAAACCCCCAAAGCCAGATAAACTATACCGGCTTGAGTCTCAAAAGATCAAACAAAATAGATTATCCTGTTCTTCTTTCTCCCTTCTCTCTCTTTTTAATAATAAAAACTCATATTGGGATATATTTAGTCCACTCTTTAATTTGAGTGTTTCTTGAAATGGGTGAGACAGCAAAAGGAGATGCTACAAAACCATCACCGAATCAAATCTCCTCCCCTAAAGATTCTTCACTTGATCACCAAGCACCAATCCCATCACCCAGCCACCACCATCACCAATCTTTCCACCCTTCTCCGATTTTTATTGCCACCGGCTCTTCTCCCGGAGCTCCAGTCATCCCCAAACGACCACGTTTCAGCTCTTCCAGTGGTCTTTCTCCACCTCAATGGAAAGCCTTGCCGTCACCTTCCAACGTACCAACTGCTGCCACAATCACTTCATTGCCGTCCCCTTCCACCGCCGTTGTAGCCGCCTCTTCCACTGAAACCGCCGCATCTTCACCGCTGGAACAAGAAGCTATTAACACCGAGAAACATCAACTGGAAACGGAGTCGTTTCAACACAAATTCAGAAAAGGGAAATACGTGAGCCCTGTATGGAAACCACACGAGATGCTATGGCTAGCGAAAGCTTGGAGAGTCCAGTACCAAAAACAAGAAACCGGGCCTGGTTCCGGATCCGGGTCTGGCGAGGGAAGAGGGAAAACACGGGCTGAGAAAGACAGGGAAGTAGCAGAGTTCCTAAACCGGAACGGTGTAAACCGGGATTCTAAAATCGCCGGTACGAAATGGGACAACATGCTTGGTGAGTTTAGGAAAGTGAACGAGTGGGAGAAAGGAGGAGACAGAGAGAAATATGGTAAGAGTTACTTCAGGCTCTCTCCTTACGAGAGGAAACAACATCGACTTCCCGCTTCTTTCGACGAAGAAGTGTACCAAGAACTGGCTCTTTTCATGGGTCCACGTGCCAGAGCTCCGACTATTAAACGTAGTAGTGGCGGAGCTCCGGCTGATGTTACCTTAACACCTCCGTCTGTTGAGATCCTTCCTCCTATTCTTCATCCACCGTTCACGACTTCAAGAGACGATGATGTTGATAATAACCGTATCACTTCCATCGGTAAATTATTACTTATTTCTTACTATTTTAACTTATTTATTATTTATTTACTTGTCTAAACTTGCATTGTTATTTGATAGCCACATTATAGCATACGGCTTGTACATTTTATTTTTGTTATGGAAGTCTTGCTATCATTTTCAAACTAACTAGAAAGTTCCATTTCAAATTTATTATTAATACAATTTGTGTTTGTATCTTAAAAGATTATATTTTAATAAATGCGGAAGCTTAGGCGTTGAAAGTTGAAACCGGTCTTATTGATTAAAAATGAAGGAAGTTGAATCTGTTTATAATTACGACTTTTCGTTATTTGTATAATGTTTGAGAAAAAGTAATTATGTACTTTTTAGGAAGAGGGAAGAGACTAGCATTATCGATAGCTGGGGATGATCTTCTTCAATATCCTTATTCACACAACATTGGTAGAGGGTCAGGTTTATTCTCAAATAGGTCACTATATTCCAATCCTTTCTGCGAGACGATTCCTTCTTCCTATCCTTCGTCTTCATCTTTAAAAGATCTTCGTCGTATTGGGAAAATACGGTTAGCCTGGGAGGAATCGGTTAACTTGTGGGCTGAAGAAGGAGAGGTTGATTATGGGAGAATTAGGGTTAGTGGGTCGAGTTTCTTGAATGCAGACGAGCTCACCTACTTGGATGATTCCATGGTGGCTTGTACATTGGAATCTTTTGAGGATGGACCTCTTAGAGGATTCTCTTTGGATAAATTTATGTCTGGTCAACATCTTAAAGTCTTTGGAAGACAAAGGTCAACATCATCATCCGCTCCTTCACGTTCAGGTAACACACACATGCATTTATTCTGTGGTTAAACTATAAAACAATTTGAAGAGGAAAACCAATCCAATGAATATTTTCAATAATCTTATGGAGCTAGGAAATATTGTGGATCGAGGATATCAATCCACTGAACGTTTCTTTAAACTTATCCAGTAGAGCGCGGAAATGTAATAATCCTTTGCAGATAATGTGGCACGTGTGTTTGATTAATATAAAGCTTTAGTAAAAAAAA
>OVBX01002613.1:0-11596 GCA_900406325.1 Erucastrum elatum | reverse complement strand
CTTACTAAAAGTGGAGCAAAAGTGACTTCTGAATGTTCAGGTATTACATGAGTTTTACTAACCTAAAAATTAATTGTTATTCTACTAGTTTATGTATTATTAATTTAATCTCCGCAAGTACTTGCGAGTTTATATTTCTAGGCATGTTTAAGACAAAATTTCTGTTAACATATTACAGTTTTCGTTTGTACTTTTGACCCTCTATCATAAGTTAGTACCATTAGATTCTTATATATACCGTCATGTTCTCAAAATTTCTTGCGAGTGACGGTAGACGACTAACGAGCTGCACCAAGAGCAATATTCGTGATCGAACATCCCAATTTAGTGGAGCCCTTCGCGCTCCTCTGTTACATGTTATTACCCAAAAGACAATCAATGCTTGACAAATCCAATCAAAAATTTTGATGAAAACTGACCAAGTAAGAGAGCAGACAAACTTCCCATACATAGGCTTGAAGNCCCAATTTAGTGGAGCCCTTCGCGCTCCTCTGTTACATGTTATTACCCAAAAGACAATCAATACTTGACAAATCCAATCAAAAATTTTGATGAAAACTGACCAAGTAAGAGAGCAGACAAACTTCCCATACATAGGCTTGGGATGTTAAGTCTCATCAAGAAGCTTCTCGTCTCATAGAAATACAAGAAGCTTCTCGTCTCTGCTAAAATAGTAAGCACCTCTGTTATCCGTCAGTCTCATCAATTCAGGATCACCAGTCCGTCTGAATTAGGAATAAACCTTACTTGGATCATAAGTCTGAAAATATATTTGAAGTATTTGCATAAAATTAGACGTACCAAATAAAATACATAGATCTGCTGAGAAAATTAATTAAGAAGTATATTTAACAAATATTTTCTTTGTTTTATATTATGTATCTCTTTAACTTTTTTCTAATTATAAAAAGTACATTTTCAAATTTCAATGCAAATTTCAATTTAATATTAATTACAAATACTTTGATTTTATCAATAATTTTATTTATTTCAAATATTTTACTTAAATATGTGTAATTAATAACTATTTAAATATATTTTAAACATTTTTTTAATTTGCGTGAAAATTTTCAAAACGATATTTTTTATGAAACGAAAATAAACTAAAGAACATTCTTTATGAGACAGGAGTAATTCTAAGAACCTTTGTTTTCCCAATTCATTTTTTTTAAAACTAATCTCTTCTTCGAGTGAATTACCTCAAGACTAACAACTGAACCAGGATAAACAATAGGATCAAGACCATCCCATGAATTATTAGCATTAAAAAGTCCCAAACTGAAATTAAACCGAAACATGAAGAAGCAAAAGAACATACGCAACAACTTCAAAAGAAAGCTTAACCGAGGAGGGTGGTTTCAGCTATCATGGAGGTAACAAGATATGGATCCATATTAGACGAAGGCCTTCGATCTTCAAAATACCCTTTCCCTTCTTTCTCCGTATCTCTTCCAACCCTTACCGATGCTCCACGATCCGCCACTCCCTACACCCAACGAAACCAAAATCACATCAAGAAAGCTAATTGTAGAGACATCACTAATCTTAAACTATATATTTGATTGTATTCGATTTATCTCATACCCAAGAGAACTTGTTGATATCTGCGGTTTCATGCTTCCCAGTAAGACGCCTCTCATTGCCTTCACCATAGGCAGCAATATGTTGTTTATGCTTCACTTCAAGCTTCCCTATTGCTTTCTTGATCAAGTCCAATCCTCCTTCTTTCCTCATTGATTTTGTACTGAAGTTTGTATGAGCAGCTGCTCCGTTCCAATCACCCTAATCGTTATAAAAACCGCCAATAGATAACAACCTCAGATCAAACAAAAAATCCATGATAACTACAAAAAGAGAGTTTTGATGATCCATAAAATATCACACCTCGATTGGTTTGGGATCAAATGAGACAATCACGCCGCATATCTCAGTAATCCTCTGCCAAAATAAGCACAAAATGACTCATAAGAGAACTACAAAAACAATGGTAATTAGTACAAAGAAACAAAAATGCTTATGTATATCGTTTTTCTTTTTCACCTCGAGTATGTAGCGAGCAACCCATAACTGATCACCTGCACCAACACCAACAGTAGGGCTGATTTGAAACTCCCATTGTCCAGGCATGACTTCACCATTGGCACCACCTATGCTTAAACCAGCGTATAGACAAGCTTTGTAGTGACCATCCACGATGTCTCGACCAAAGGCTTTGTCTGCACCCACCGCACAATAGTACGGTCCCTGTTTTTATCAAACACACACATACAAAAAAAAGAAGAGAGATATTCGATATTAGAAACATGTTCTTCATATTAAGAGTTTAGTCTATGAGTTTTTATGGAGATATGTTAAGCATTAGTGTACCTGAGGACCAGGAAAGCCACCAAGGGGCCAACCCAGTGGCCACTTGACGTCTTTCGTAAGTAATGTGTATTCTTGCTCTATCCCAAACCTAATAAATAAATCATCCAAATATCAAACCGAAATATAATGGAATTAACCGAACTAAGAAGTATATACTCCTAAACCGATGGTTATCAAATGTTTTCACTGAACCGAAAGTTAAACTTATTGGCATACCAAACTGAATTGAATCACCACAATTTTCAAGAAAACAATTTTTTGCATACAAAAATATGTATTTGTCCAAAACCAAACCGGCTCCAAATCAAGAATCAAAGTGAAACTTGGAATGATCGTACCAAGGCTCTTCAGCCTTCACATTGGGATGATCGAAGATTTTCACGGCTTTGTGCCTATTGTTGGTTGGGATTGGATCTCCTTTCGGTGTATAAGCATCACACATCACCTGATTCAAGAAATTTTGAATTTATAAAATCCTCCAACTAAAAAATAATCGGATGATCTTTAGCTTTTGCCAAAAAAAAAAAATCAGATGAGCTTACGAGAATGTTATTCCCTTTCCTGAATGGGTCTTTAAAAATCGCCTGAGGACTTTTTTTAGATTCATTTCAAAAGCAACATTAAACGAGCATAATGGTTATTTATTAATAATAAGTTTTAATTCATTATATGCTTAATTCATGTGAAGAAGATTACTATAGAATGACTTCACTGTCATCTCCGGCGGCTTGATTGGTGCTGGATCCATCGTAGTTCCATTTCGGAAGCTTTGATGGATCACTTACTGGTCCTGGTAATGTCTGTATTAAAAAAATATATAGTTTTTGATTATAGAGTTAAAATAAGAGAGAAAATAGAGTAAATATTATTATTCATACTCTGCCTTTGCTTCTAATGTCCATTCCAGACCCCCCACCGATCCTGTTCTCAAGAAAACAAGATTAAAAACTTTATGTTGTTAACAGAGCCATGCAAGAACATACGTGTTCTGTAAGATCGAGAAATCTAGATGAGATGCATCAGTGAAAATGATCGAACCATATGTATTCAGCGATGATTTGCTTGGTGTCGAGATTGAGGTTAAGGAGATCTGCGAGTGGAGACATTTTTTCTGTTCCCATCGAGCTAAAAAAGAAATGATGGAGTTATAATAACCAGCCTGTGGTGAACATTGTCTCTCTCTGCTGTACCCACTCACTTTTTATATAGAAACGGCTAATTCTCCGGAGATCCTATTTTACTGTTGACCAGTCACAATGTAGTATATATTTTTAACATATTGATAACAATTATTTACAAAGCTTGCATTGTGTATATGTGTTTTATTTTAAAATATCAACTTTTAGACGGAACTGTTTACAAATATTAGGAAAATAACAGACGCAACAAGATTCGTGGATCATTCGGCGGTAGAATAGAAGAGAAAGGAGATGACACGTGTTAAAGCTTACGTCAGTGTAAAAGACACGAATCAGTTTCACGTGAAAACAACCATTTTTTTTTGTCCCCACAAAAGATTGAAACCGAAAATTTCTAACATTGACGTTTTTGCTCATTCACTATACTGATAGAGCTAGTGCCAGTTGCTAAATGAAGGGCTGTATTGCTGACATTTTTAAACATACCGTTGCATGGGTTTCCACTTGTGCAGCGAAAGAACTATGCTGTCAAAAGTGAGGAAAATGACCGGTTATTGCCTCATCGATTTGTAAAGTTTTTGACCGTGGTATAACATACCAAACTCAGTATAATCTGGAACTTAAAATCCAAAATTAACATAAAACAATTTAAAATGTCTCAAACCAAGTGTCACGCCCTGCCAAATCTACCAAAACCGCAGCCTGCAACACTGTTCTTCAAGTGATATCAGTTCCAAGTTGGGATTTTGGAGAGTAGTTTACGACCAGATAAGAAAGACTTCAAGCAAAGAACTTAAGTTGGACTGATAGATCTCGTTGCAAGGAAGACACAGCAACTTTCGGATCTCAATTACAAGAGCTATATCGGAAGCGATTTCTGGTTGATACAAAAGGAGTTAGGTGACGTCTTGATAGTATTAGAAAGCTAACGTTCCCAGATTTCTATAGCCACTAAGATCACTCAATTACAAGTTTCACATAGGGGTTTTGCGAAGATATTTACCGGTGAACCAGAGAGAGTTAGAACGCGAGTTGAGAAAGTTAGAACGCGAGTAAGGTGTCTTTGGAAAGCTCTAGTTGCAAGGAATGTATATCATCTGACGCTTTCTTGTTTAGAGTTTCAGATCGTTAGAGCTGCGTTTCAACCGCTTTGACTGCTATTTTCATAATCTACTTTCAACCTTATGGCAAAAGTGAAGGTGTGATCTGTGGACTTTTAATATTATTAGTCAAGTTGTATTCTTATATGCTAGGTCTAGGATATTGTTATGTGTGATGATGATGTTGATTACCAGATGATAGTCGATTATTGATGATATGACATATTATGATGCGTTATGATAAGCATATTTATTGTGAGATAACAATCTAAGTCCCACATTGGATATTAGACAAAGGAAATTCTAATATATAAATAGATGTCCAATTCTAATAGTACGAGGTTTTTTGGGATGTAAACCAAAAGTAAATCCATACGAGCTTGCATATGAGGCCCAAAGTAGACAATATCGTACCAATAAGATAAGATAAAATTGGACATGATTTCACAATCTCAACAATTGGTATCAGAGCGGTTTTTGACAAAGAGATGCAAGAAATACCAAAATACCTGTTGCAAAAACGTCAGATGATCATGGAACTAGTGAGCTGTGGTCCTTAGCTTGAGGAGAAGAATGTGAGATAACAATCTAAGTCCACATTGGATATTAGACAAAGGAAAGTTTAATATATAAAGAGATGTCCAACTCTAATAGTACGAGGCCTTTTGGGATGAAAACCAAAAGTAAATCCATGCGGCCTTGCATATGAAGTCTAAAATGGACAATATCGTACTAATAAGATAAGATAGAGTTGGACATGGGATTTCACAATCTCAACATTTATATTATGTTAAGTTGGACTGAGGACGAGGACATGGTGACCCCATCAAAGTCCGTAAACCGGCTGACGAGTCCAAGTTTTGAGGTGACGGCCAGCCTAAGTGTTATGTTATTATAAATATTGGAAATAGTTATGAGATGATAAATGTTGATATGATTAATTAAGTTGTGTATTGATACGAATAATGTGATATGTTTGTTGATTGATTGATATGTTGGATGAAGCATGTTCTAGGTTAAGTATTTTCGTATACATGTTTAATAGTGCTAGGAGTCATGTGGACAGACATGACCATTCTCACCGAATGGCTGTGTGTTATTCATCCCTTTTCCTCTTTTTCTTTTTAGTGTATGCAAGTGTTTTTTGTTGTTCAAATTAAGACACAAAAGTAGGATTTGGGGGACGGACATTACAGAAACACATATACATAAATCTTAATTACAACCTAAATGTTCATCAGTTGGGGGATCAGAATACATATACATAAAGTGATAATTTTTCTAAACATGTAGTTATGTTTATAACTGTTGATTTATTTGCTGCTGAGTTTGTAATATGTACCAAAATTGTAGTTAGTGACTAAAAGAAAATATTTAATTCAAGCAATATTGAAAGCAAACAAAATCGTAGAAAGAAAAATTGTTCTCAAGATAATGCAATTAAAATGATATAAGTCTTATTTCATAAAAGTCCAACAATTAGGACATACTTGCATGTCCACCTATTCGTATTAATATGTTAATATGTTAATTCATAATGGTTTTCAAATTTAAATAGTATGATTTTAAACATAAACAAATATACTAAATATTAACAAATTAAGGTAGCCAGTTTTTCGTAAACTTAATTTATCTCACGATCTCTCGAACTCACTCACAATAAAATAAATTACTCCCTCATTAGGTCCAACAAAAATCAACTTTATCATGAACAAAATTTTCAAAAACTCTGAACATTAACAACCAATAAATCAAAATACAAACAAAAACTGTTTCTAAAAGTATATTGTAAACAATAAATTAAAACATCAAATTCTGCGTGTAGCGCAGATCAATCCTAGTATACATATATACAAATTAAAATTCTTAATTTATAGTTGAGTTTAAGAAAATATAAGCATCATTTAAAGCTACACATGTGAACCAACGCAAGTTGGTTTAGTGGTCTTGAAAGAGAAAAAAAAGTCAATACGGATCCGGGTTCGATGTACGCTGGCCACAAAATGACTTAGGTTTTTTTTAGAGTACATATGCATAATGGTTCCGGGCTCAAGAGGATTAGTCGGTTGATACGGCCGACGGATCACCTCCTAATTAATAATAATAAAAAGCTACAGTCGTATCCCATTTATTTTTTCTGTGATAAAGGACTAGTTAAACACTAAACACTCTGAAATGAAATAAGATAACAAGGTAACAAGAGAGAAATGAGTGATTTAAGGGTGTTATAAACAATCACTCAATCAGCCACCAAAAATTGTGTGGCGACTAAAATGTCTTTATTTCCTGATATTAAAAAGTTAAAATGTGTCTATGAGTGTAATTTTCTATTCTTTCTTTTTTTACTCTAATTTTCACCTTTTTTTCTTTTCTTTCAATTTTTCCATCTCAATTACTGTAATATTTACCAATCAAATTGAAAGTGTAATACTCTCTAAGAAAATAAAAAAGACAATGGTGGGTCTTATGTAGGAATGGACATTTATCCATTATATTTGATTTGATTCGATCCAAAATTTCGGATATTTAATAACACAGGAAAAATTCGGATATTTAAATCTCAATTTTATTAACCGATTTATTTAATCTCAATTTTAGTTCGGATATTTAATTCAGATATTTATGTGGGTCTTGTGTTAAACTGAACCAAACCAAAGTATTTTTAATTAGATTAAATAAATCGGTTAATAAAATTGAGATTTAATATATTTAGCAATTTAGCACTAAATATATTTTTCTACATTCTACTTCTACAATGAATAGAATAAACACAACTAAAATTAAAATAAAAGAATATGAATTTTATACATTAACATCAAAACCATATTTATTGTGATTACATATTCTACAATAAATATGTAATGTTTAATTTTATGAAATATGAAGAAAGTAATGATTTAGTATCAAATGATGAATTGTTTATATTTATATTTTTATTTTTGTAATTAAACTAAAAGAAACTAAAAAAAAAATCAACTCGACTGAATTGAAAAATACACATAAACTAAACTAAGCCGAACCAAATTCAAACCAAACCAAACACAAACCGAACCGAACACAAATATAAACCAAACCGAACTAATATGGGTTGACTTTGGTTATAATTTTTGTAGACCCATATAACCCAAACCAAACCTAACTCAATCAAACCCATAATAAAACCGAATTCAGCGCCAAATAACGTCAACAAAATCTAATTCGGCCATATAGAGAAGTATACATCATTTTCTCTCTCTTTGTCACAGAGAGTAGTCAAGTCATCATCTTCGGGGAGAAACCCTAGACCATAATTTCTTCAGAGAAGAATTTGGAAGAAAAGGGAGTTAGTGTGGGTGAGATTAAACCATTTAGATTCGTGGATTCCGGGTCAGATCCTTGATCCATCCGAACCGTTTGGAATCCTGGTTTTGTTCTTCGACCTAATAGAACCACGCTACGTCCCTAAACCTTGTCTCCGAAGCTTCGAGCGCGATGTCGGAACTCTGATTGCTGATTCATGGAGGTTCCACCACTTTGTGAACAGAGCTATTCAAACGCATACTTCTGGAACATCTTTTTTGGGTATGGTGTTCTTGCCAGCCTCCGATCAATTCACCGTATTCAGCGCCGGCTCAAACGTTTTAGAGTCACCGGGGAAAAACTAAAAAAATGACCCTTAACTCAGACCAAAACAGAGAAAAAGTTACCCTTACATGTGAAATTGTAGTTTCGATATTATAGCTACTAAGTAATGTAAAACAGTTTTCGTTTGAAAAGGCAAACATAACCATAAAAATAAAACAGTCTTGACTCTTTTATAGCTTTTTTCGAGAATGAGATGATTTGCTTCCACAAAAACCATCAAAATATAACTTGTTCTCCCGAATCTAGAAAAGAAAAAAAACCAGCAGTCATCCTAAAAAGAAATGCAATCATAAGAAACAATTTTTTTGAGCTTTACTCGAAGCAAAATCATGGATAACAGTTTCAAAATCAATGCTTTCTAGTATATTCTTTTCAATACATAAAATAGCTGTACCATTCAATCTTTCTTGAGACATTGAAGATCTTAATAATTTTTCAACAACTTTAATTTTGAAAAACTCCTCTCAGCTGAGGCTACAGTCACAGGTGTAGTCAAAATAATTCTATAAGCAATTGAAACATTCTGATAACAACCTACACTTTCAACAAACTCAAGAACTTCACTATGTTCTATGGATACATCAGGAAAAGTTGTTCGCAGCATTCTCAATTCAGAATATAGATCATTGAAATCAACATCAGAAGAATCACCATTAGAAAAAGTATTGTAAAAGACAGTGCAATGAGTTCGAAGCTCATCTTCGTCTAATGCTTTTAATTTCAAAGAATCAAATAAAAACCCAAAGACACTTTTAAAATTCATCATTTGATCAAACCTGTTCTTCACTGAAGATAATGCCATGTCCACAACAACTAAAAAGTAATCAACTCTAAAAGCATCTTCAGCTGATTGTACTTGTTCACTTTAATCAGTTTCATCAAACTGTTTTTTTCTAAAGACACGACGCTTATTTGGAAAAACAGGGTCAACATCCATCTCATGAGCAATATTTTTAGCTATATTCAAACTAGAAATGAACCCTTCATCTCTAAACTTCTCAAACACCTTGGAGCTGTTTTAAAGCATTGTCAATGCACATAGATTTAGACTGTAAGTAAAAATTCAAAATGATCAAATGCCATAATTAAACTTTCAACATCGCTTTTTGTCATAGCGTCATCACATGATTCATACAATTCTAATAAAGCTGACCTTACTTGCAAATATTGAAATCTGATGGCTTTCACGCTATTAATTCGGATTTTCCAGTGAGTATTGGATAATGATTTCTTTGTAAATAAGGAACATGGTTAAGCAAAATATTCCATCTCTTTGTAGAACCAGAAAACATGGTATATATGCGTTGCACAACTTCAAAAAAAGAAATAGCTTTCAAACATGAATGAGCCATATCACTAACCACAAGATTAAGACTATGACAAGCACATGGCATATACAAAGCTTTGAATTTATATCAAGCAATCGTCTTTGAACACCTTGATGTTTTCCTTTCATATTATAACCATTATCATAACTTTGACCCCTCACATTATCAACATCAAGAGTTAGAGACTTTAGAACATCTAATAATTTTTCAAAGAGCCCTAGACCAGATGTTTCATCAACCTTTTTTTTTGTCGACAATGTTACAGACTCATGTGGACTCTGTAAACCAAACTGGTTGCTCTATATCCATATGGACGGTAAACGACGTCTGTTGCCTTGCACCACGTGCTAAGCTGTCCGCCTTTTTGTTTTGCGTCCGTGATATATAAATAATCTCCGAGCTGTGAAAACTTCTCTTGAGACTCATAATGTCTTCTAAGTAGCTTGCAAAAGCCGGCCATTCTTCTGGTTCTGAAACCATCTTCACAATTTGAGAACAATTCGTTGCAAAAGTAACATTATACTGCCTTAAATTCCTCATACATTCCATTGCCCATATAAGAGCCTCAATCTCAGTATGTAATGGTGATTGACTTGCCCTTGTATTTCTAGCCCCCAGTAAACCCTCAACTTCTTCTAAAGTACTATACCATCCCTGTCCGGAAAAGGTATCTCCCAATTTCCAAGATCCATCTGTAAAACACCATCGTTCCGATCTAATCGGTAAAACCGACTCAGATACCTCTGAAACCTGATTCTTCTGAATTATAGCCTGTTGTGCGTCTGACCAGAGTAAAGATTCGGTCATTGCCAGTTTAAGAGTATCACTTGGATCAATATCCAAATTACTAAAAACCTTATTATTTCTTCCTTTCCATATGTACCAAAGTATCCACACAAAATGATGATCGTCCATTGCTGGTTTGATTCTCCAGTATAAATAATCCATATTCGTAAACAAGGATGGTCCTGGAAAATAATCTGGATGCGAAGGGATCCTCGATAGGGCCCAAACCTGAACAGCTGATGGACATTCAAAAAATACATGATTTATAGATTCCTCAGCTGCTCCACATCTGTCACAACCAATATCTCCCTTAAGACCTCGGGCTTTTAGATTTTTCCTAACAGCTATACATCCTGACAACAACTGCCACAGAAAGTGCTTCATCTTTGGTGGACAATGCACTTTCCAGCAGTGTGCTTTAAGATCCGTAACTGTAGGACCAAACTCTATTATCCCATTCCCTCTATCAGGATATGCCTTTTCTATTTGGTATCTTGATTTAACCGAATATTTACCATTCTTTGTAAAGTGTCAACCATTTCGGTCTGCTGTTTGAACCCTACTCAAGGGAATACTTTCAACAATCTTGACATCCGCAGGTTTCATTATTTCCTGTAAAGCCAATGAGTTCCAAGTACGCGACGAGCTATCAATAAGAGAGTCGACCGTAAGATCAGGTAAGAGAACATTTTTTTTTTTATTTGCTGGTCTCGGGCGGTTGGTTGGGAGCCAGGGATCATTCAATACTGATATAGAAGATCCTGATCCCACCCTTTTGATTAGTCCTTTGCTAACCAGAGATCTAGCAGAGATTATACTGCGCCATCCATAGGAAGACGAGTACGATCTGGCCGGTTCTAGGGGTGAAGTGTTCCTAAAATACCGACTATTAAAAACATGAGAAAATAGAGAATTTGGTTTCTCTATGAATCTCCATAATTGCTTTCCAAGCATAGCTGTGTTGACTTCCGTAAGATCTCGAAACCTCAACCCTCCCTCCTCCTTGTGTAGACAAACCTTATCCCAGGATTTTCAGTGTAAACCTTTTGTGTTACCACTAGGGCTCCACCTAAAACTCCTCTTTTTTAGGCCATTTTTCAATTAAAATATCTCTCATTTTGTTATCAAAATTTTCCCAATACCTTGGATCATATATGTCAACACAAGAAGTTGGTTGTTCACGAAAAAATGGACTTTCAACATTAGATGCATTTACCACGTTATCATGCTCACTTAAATGACAAACAGTATC